>LBNU01024265.1:61706-95927 GCA_014162995.1 Artemisia annua | reverse complement strand
TTCATCTACATTCCTACAGTGATGAAAAATATGATCGATACTGACTATAATCTTGCCGTATGTATAACTTAAACAAAACTCCAAATGTGAACTTAAAAAGATTTATTTTTATTGGGAATATTTAATTATTATTTTTTAATTACAAAATTCGTTTGTTTTATAGAAGATAAATACAAAAAATATAGATAAGATGCAACGTAACAATAGGATTAAAACTTTTTAAATAATATCTTTAATAATAAAAAATATAATAAACTCATAAATCACAACAAAGATAAATTATAAATAAAAAAATATATTATTAAAACTAAAAAAAAAAAAAAAACCACGCGGTCACGCCTAACAAATAAAAAAATTAATTATCCTAACTAGTAGGACCCACATGTCTTTATTAACAAAAGAAACTACTTTACTTTGGTTTCTCGTTATTAAATCATCATTCAATCCTACCACCTATTAGCCTCTGATCAACCCCCTATTTCACAATCAGACCATTTGACTAGGAGAATATCTCGAATCAAAGGAGTATAATATATGCTCATGCACATGCTTTAACACACTTGTAGTCTCATTTATAGTTTTAACTCTTAAGAATATTCTAAGATTTAAAGCAAACGCAGTAGGTTACTTGTCCAACATCCAATTTCGATGCCAAAAGCAGCATGTATTGACTCTGAAAAACAGCATACAAACCTTTAAATATCTACTGATCACTGTAAAAGAAAAAAAAAAAAAAAAGAAAAAATAAAAGGTGCCGTAAAAAATCGTGTTGGAACATCATGAGGAAGCTGTAATTGCTGCGTAAAAAATAACATACAAATATGTAATTGTTTTAGAAAAAGTGCATGTAATATGCAAAAAAATGTTTCCAAACCCATGTAAAGGCTATCGCCAGAACAATATGATAAAGGTGGTTAAAAAACAGCAATATAAGCCGTGGCAAACAAGGCCCATCTTTCTGCTGCCAAAGCAGTACAGAAAGTGTTTAAAACACCATAAAAACCTGTCTTAAACAGCTTTTAAAGCTTTCAAAAACTTGAAAAAGCAATAACACATATTTAAAGATTTAGTGACAAACAAGCTGAGCTGGAATTATAGTAACGGGTAAAACCCGGTAGGTCACACTGGGTTTTAAATTCTTAAAACCGGTTTCTTTTGTCCCTTTATCTTTGCCAGAACTGGTTCGATCGGTTGAACCAGTCGGGTCGTACCGGGTTTTAAAACATTAAAAAAAAGAAAAGTGGTATAGTAAAAAGTACTTGTTGATGTCTGTAAACATTTGTGAACTATGGCCACCCAACCGAGATTTTGATAGGACGTCCTGCAAACCTTTATATGATACTGGGGGAGTGTCCCTGGTAGACGTTTAAAATTAGAAACCAGTGGATTGCTGAGTTACAAAGCAACATCAAATTGTTAAAAGTAGTATAGTTATAAAATCTTGTCCAAGACTCCAAGCTGTAGATCAAAACTAATTTTCTTATACATGTAGACTACATGAGTTGTCCATCCCCTTTAATTTTTGTTTGTGTCTTTAACCTCAAAACATAAACTTTTAGGGACTTATGAGGCATTGAACGGAAGAGAAGCAACTTCCCTTATACGGGTTTGACTCATTTAGTTGTAAATTTGTCGGTCCAGGTTATGGTTTGTCTCTATGTGGCGATAAAAAATGAATAATTGATAAGAAAAAAGGTCGATTAGGTCACTGGTTATGACTTGATAGTCACCCACGGTGTATAAAAAAAAAATTAGACTATTATTGTAATAATATGGCTATAAAAAATATTTGACTATCAGTTTTTCTTGGAAAATTTTTTTTTTCAAGTCACCCCATCCTGACATGCACTAAAGTTAATGTAAGAGATTAAACACAACATACCTAGATACCTCAGCCAATATAAGCAACATTAATATCCCATAAGCACCTTGAAACACCAAAAACCGACATGTTAAAAAGACGAAAAAGGTAGCTAAATGATGGCCAATAAACAACACATCATGTGAACGAAACAACAACCTTCTCAATATTACCCATAACCTTGGTTATCTTAGCCTTCAGTTTTGTCAGTATACTTATTTAATATGATCCCTTGGCCTCTTTATTCCGCCTAAAAGAGGCATAAACGGAAAATATAAGACACGTATTAGTTTCAGAAAAGAATACTCAACGAAATAACATATGACATCTAAACTCAAAATGCACCCGAACTCCTTATCAATATTGTATGCAAACAATGGGTAACAACCTTTTGGGATTGCTGATCTGCTTTAAAAGTTGAAACAATCTACGGGTGAAATGGGTAACAACCTTCTAATTTCAGCGTTTATTCTTTTACGGTATTATATATAAGCAGTTATCAGTTGACTTTTTGGGATTACTGATCTGCTTTGAAACATTACCTTGCCACTTTTCAAGGCTTTCACACACATTCCTTTAATTGGTCCTTGGTATTATGGGTCCCCTTCTCATATGCTTTGGAAAAATCATTTTGTGCCTGAAACGAGAATGAGTAGTATACAAGAAATGGAATGAATGCAGCAATAGCATAATCATTCGATTTCAAAAAGTCTATAGAAATATTACTCAAACTCAAACTCAAACTCAACAGATTTCGGTACAGAAAACTAAAAATATACATACCTGCTGTGGCATATGAGATCACATAAGACTATGTGTAAGTTTACCATATATATAGTGTCATTGAACAATCTACTCTAGTATAATCTGTTACATTATGCACTAAACTTTCACTCATTAATCTTAAGTTAGTCGGAGTAGTGTAGATAAGTATTAAGGTACTAGAGCTTCATTTGATACTTGGTGACCCAATCGATTCAATAAACACAACTGAAATCAATCTAATATATTTATTCAACAATTAGCAATCAGCGAAATCAAGCCATTTTTTACTAGTTGACCATAAGACAAATCTTAATCTCTATAATCAATCAGCAATCACAACAGCCGGAAATCATCATGGTTTCTATAACTCACTTAGATTATCAGGAGTTTCAAAAGACTTGGCGAATAAAACAGTTCAAAAGCAGTTTGTTGATACTGTATTAGAATACCTAGCGGGGATACTTGCGCCTGTTACAAGTAAAAGAGATAAAAATGACTATAATACCTTAGGAACATGTTTTGTACTTTTAATTTTGTCATAACCAAGACAAAGTAGTTCCATCCTAGACCAAATCTTTCCAACATACTCATGTGTCTCAGTTCTCTGCAATTTCATTCACAGGTTGGATACCATAGTTTTTCCTGGATACCACTTTATCAACTTATCTTGAGTATTCCAGTCTACTTTATGACCTTCTACTTTTGAATATTATGCAATCTTTTAGCAATTTCTCAAATTCAGAACTCTTGTGCGCCGGCAGTCTTTATCATTAATACCTTGTAGTCCAATATACTTCCCAACATATTCATGTGTCTCGCTCCTCTTCAATTTCATATAAGCTCATCTTGATATTAACTTGTCAACCTTTCAAAATACCAGCATCTTACTGCTAGTTTTTCTTTCCACAGCAGGAGAGTTCTTCCCTTTCAAAATCAGCAACTTGGCTTTTAAAGTTTCCATTACAACATTTAATAATGTCTCTCCATTCCTTTCAATATCCTGAAAAATCGTCTAATTACACTATTGTCACTGTAAGCAACTTCAAACTTCAGATGCCTAAATATCAAAACTAAACAAAAATATATTGCAACATGCCATAGCTTTTTGTGTATACCACTTTGAATGCCAAACAAGACAATTTCAATCCAAATTATCCCATCAAATAAAGTATCCTGCAACAGATACAAAAACCTGTCACTGGAAACAACTTCAAATTAACTTCAGATGACTAAATATCAACACTAAACAATAAAGTATATTGCAACGTTAGACAATTTACTGTTACACAAAAAGACCATGCCATAGTTTTTTTCTGAATACCACTTTATGAACCAACCTGCCCTTAATTGTAATCCACAAGACAAAAACATGTCTTTAAATGCAATGAGGGAACCAAACAAGACAATTCCAATCAAAACTGCATCAGGTAGACAAAGTATCGCCCATGTAGTCCATACTTACACCGACCAAATGCTTTAAAAACACCCTAAACTTCTAAACTTCTTAAGAATGTTAAGATTATTTTAATTACTATCCACAAACACGATAACTATAAACTACAAGATATATGCAGAATTAGACCTAACATATCTTAGACATGGTTCAGGAATTTTATCAAACACTTTGTAGGCATTATGATACTCCCTTTTTTCTAACTCACATTTTAACTTTTGACTATTTTACAGATAATGAATGAATTTGCTCACCTCAGAGTCCCCCTTCAAAATATCCTATCTGCCACCAACAACTTTGATGAGGAAAATCGTTGGGGAGAATTTAATTTTGGAAACTATTACCGGGGACAACTCTTGTGGTCCGGTGAGTTGACTAAGATCGATGCTGAGAGGTGGAATAAAGATGAAAAAGAACAACAGTTTTGGATGGAGATTTCCATGCTTTCTACTCTCAAGCATAAAAATCTTGTTTCATTAGTTGGGTTTTGTGATGAGAATGGTGAGAAAATAATCCTTACCAGGGATGATACCACGACAAGTCTCAGCAACTATCTAAGTGACCCGATGTCGTTGACATGGGTGCGAAGATTGGAGATATGTGTCGGTGTTGCGCATGCATTGAGCTACATTCATTACGATGAGTCACGTGATTTTAGCGTAATACACCGCAACATCGACAGTGAATCAATTTATTTAAATGATGACTGGGAACCCAAGTTATCTGGCTTTAAACGTTCCATGAAGATAAAAGCATCTAAAAGGCACCATTCTTTCAATAATGGTGCATGTAGGTATACAGATGGCTATGTAGATTCAACCTTTATGGAGACTAACACTGTGAACCACAAGTCGGATATGTATTCGTTTGGGATAGTATTGTTTGAACTACTCTGTGGTAGAGAACCAGTAATCGATAGCGATAGTAACAAGTATTTGGCTCCGCTGGCCGTTACCCATTATAGAGAGAAAAGACTCGATGAAATAATTGATTGGGGTCTATGGAGTCAAATGGACTCACAATCATTCGACATTTTTGCGGAAACGGCGTATCACTGCTTGAACGAAGAACGATCGCAACGCCCAAATATTGATGAGATTGTCACGAGACTTGAGAAAGCGTTGGAACTTCAACTCGAACATCAAAATGCGGTAAGACGGTTTTTCCTCTTCCATCTTTCTATCATAATAAGTACTACTATCTGTTTCTTTGAGTGCAAATTGGCTAATAAGTATGGTTATACAGTTATACTATATGAGTTAGTGACAAGTTTTATGAATTTCTTTTATTTACCACTTTATAGGACTTTACGTAATTTGTTTTTTCTTGTAATTAAGTATATATCCATAACAATTATGTAACTTAATAGTGACAAGTTTTTCATATGAATTTAAAATAAGGAGTAATAATTTAGTCGTATTCTGTTACAGAATTATTATTTAAATTTTTGTGTAATTATCATTTTATATTGTATGAATACAAATAGTTGTTGGCGAAGATGACCATTATGAATTATTTATAATTATAAATAAAAATACGCAAATATATAGTTAAACACTTTTAGTATGACTTATGTCACAACTAGAGTTTTTGGCAAAAATGATTTCGTTTTCAAGCTTCAAAAATTTTCAATTATAAACTCTAACTTATACTACAAGATTTTGTGTATGATTTTTCTACTTTGTATAGCATGTATCTTTTTAAAAAATTTCAATTATAAAATCCCTCATCCACAAGACAAAAACATGTCTTTAAATGCAATGAGGGAACCAAACAAGACAATTCCAATCAAAACTGCATCAGGTAGACAAAGTATCGCCCATGTAGTCCATACTTACACCGACCAAATGCTTTAAAAACACCCTAAACTTCTAAACTTCTTAAGAATGTTAAGAGTATTTTAATTACTATCCAGAAACATAATAACTATAAACTACAAGATATTATGCAGAATTAGACCTAACATGTCTTAGACATGGTTCAGGAATTTTATCAAACACGTTGTAGGCATTATTATACTCTCTCAACAAAATGTCTTCGGAGTTAGTGGGATTGAAAAGAGCTACAAGGGACAGCTCTTGTGGTCCGGTGAGTTGATTGATATTGATGCTCGGAGGTTTAATAAAGAAAGGAAACAAGCAGAACAGATGTTTTGGACAGAGATTTCAATGCTTTCAAGTCTCAAGCATAAAAATGTGGTTTCTCTTATTGGGTTTTGTGATGAGAATGATGAGAACATCATCATTACCAAGCTTGAGACCAGGGGAAGTCTCATCAACTATTTAAGTGACCCGATGTTGTTGACATGGGTGCGAAGATTGGAGATATCTGTCGGTGTTGCGCATGCATTGAGCTACATTCATTATGACGAGCCACGCGATTTCAGCGTAATACACCGGCTCATCAGCAGCTATGGAATTCTATTAAATGATGACTGGGAACCCAAGTTATCTGATTTTGAATGTTCCATGAAGATTAAAGCTTCTCAAAGGCACCATTCATTTCATACTAATAGACTTGCGTATGTGGAAGGGTATGGAGACCCAACATATATTGAGACTAAAATTATCAACCAGAAGTCAGATATCTACTCCTTTGGGATAGTGTTGTTTGAACTACTGTGTGGTAGGAAATCAATAAGTGAGCACCCAGATAATAAGTATTTGACTACACTGGTCTTTTTTCATTATAAAAAGAAAATAATAGATGAAATAATTGATCCGGTTCTATGGAATCAAATGGAGCCGCAATCATTCAGTGTTTTCGCGAAGAAAGCATATGACTGCTTGAATGACGAAAGATCTCAACGCCCGGATATAAGTGAGGTCGTCACAAGACTTGAGAACGCGTTGAAACTTCAAATGGAACGTCAAAATGATGTAAGGCGGTTTTCTCTTTCATTTTTTTTAATAACTAATCTCTATCTATTGATAATATTAATATCAACACGTGTAAAATTATTTACTTATTACTGTATTTATGATATTAAAGGAACAGTCAATAGTTGCGGCCAAAGTTGAAGATACATCATCCAATCATGACAAGGTAATTATTTACATGGGGGTGTTTGGGATTGCTTATTGAAAATAGATTATTCGTTTTGAAAACGGATAATCATATAATCCGCTGTTGCAAAACGTGGTTTTGAAATATAGTGTTTCGATCTAATTATGTTGTATAATAACGCAATAATCAAATAATCAGTTTTTTAAGTGTTTGGCAATTAGATAATTTATGACTTAACATGCAAAATGACTAAAATAGACATTTACACTATCAAGTTATTTTAATTTAGCTTATAAGAAAGTGATGAGATGGTCTTATCAGATATAAGTTATACATATTAAATAACCATATAAACTATATTGCGAAATAATAATTTAACAAAAGTTAAATGATTATCTTTTATAACCATTCTATTCATTCTAAAAAATCATTTTTATACGTAACTATTATCCATAACTCTCTCATCCACATATTGATGAGTCTGCCATCAGCGTAGGAACAAAATATTAAAGAAAAGTGATATATGAGGGGTAACTTTGTAATATTGCCATCAAGAGAGAATTGCGTTTCACAACAGCAGGTCTCTACCTGGTGTCAAAAAACGCCGTTTTGAAAGCCATACAAATGCAAAAAATCATTTATCAATTTCTCTTTGCCAAACACTTCAAATGAATTATTTGCATTTTCGAATCGCGATAATCAAATAATCCGCACCAAAACACAATCTTATTACTATTGTTGCAAGTCTGGATTTTAAATAAGTGAACTCCATATACACGTGTCATTTTTAGAACACTTGGTAATGTTGTCTTGTTTGTTACATATAGGGATCACTGACCTCCATATCTACACGTGTTAAGTCCCATGTCAGCAAAGAGACAAAGTCTTTCCTCCAAGATCTTTCTCACTTAAAACTCAGCTGGGAAGATGTAGCATCAGCAACCAACAATTTTGCTCAAGAAAATATCATCAGACCATTTAGGTTTGGAAATATTCGCAAAGGCCGTCTCTTACATTGTGCACAATTCATCGATATTATTGTAAAGAGTTTCTATTTAAATTATGTAAAAGATGAGAGCAAAAAGTTTTGGACGGAAGTTTCGATGCTTTCTAGTCTCAAACATAAGAATCTAGTGTCTCTTATTGGGTTTTATGAAGATGTGAAAAACAAGATTATCATATACAAGATGGAGGCCAACCGAAGTCTCGAAACATATCTAAGTGACCAGACCCTCACATGGATGCACAGGCTAAAGATATGCGTTGGTGTTGCGAAGGCATTGAGTTACATCCATTATGATCCTGGACGAGATTTTAGTGTCATACATTGCAACATCATGAGCTCGAATATTTTACTAGATGACAAATGGGAACCCAAGTTATCTGGTTTTGAACTTGCATTGAAAAATACAGTAGCTCGGAGGCACCGTCTTATTCTTACTCGTGATATTGTTAAAAATGTATACCTGGACACAAAATATGAAAAGACTGGCGGGGTGACCCACAAGTCAGATGTATTTTCATTCGGTGTTGTGTTATTCGAAGTCTTGTGCGGACGGAGTGCCATTCTTCCAGATGAAGAGTTGGGAGATGGATTATTAAGTAAATTGGGCAAATTTCATTTGGAGGATATGATCGATCCGCATTTACGAAAGAGGATGGACCAAGAAGCACTAAAAATCTTCTCAGAAACAGCATATTGCTGCATAAAAGAGGAACGAGCAGATCGTCCACATATAGATCAGGTTGTCAAAGGACTTGAGAAAGCGTTGAAACTTCAATCACTGTATGAAAATCCGGTAAGAAACTCAACTTGCTTATCAACTTTATCTGATAATAACTGTTATATTTATCTACTAATCTCCTATTCTTTTGTAAATATTATTTTAGGAACTTCCAAGGAGTGCAGTTGACTGTACATCATCCAATCACCTGAGGGTAATATACTTCTTTATAGTTTTAGTTTGAAGCTGGTCATCCTAATTAGTAAACAAAAAAGTATAAAACCAGAAATCAAAACACCATCTGCACCAACTATCATTTTTAAGCATAAAACAGTAACTGATATAGAAGCTAACTGAATCCATTGGCTGAGAATAAAGTGTTGTATAACTTTTTTATATTAACATCAGAATTAGTACAAATTGTGATTTTTTTTCATTCAATAATTAATTTTGGTATGTTGTATTTTGAATGTCCACAATGTTGCAGTTGAAGAACTTGGAACACTTGAAGATTGGACTTAACGATATCGAGATGGAAACAGAGAAGTTTGCCGACAAATATTTCATTGGGTCAGGCGGATATGGTATGGTATACAAGGCCCAACTCGAACATTTTGATAGCAGTAATTCATCTTCCATAGAAGGGAAGAATAAATGTGATCTTCCCAAGAAACGTAGCANTCTGATGAGCAAGAGAGTTATAAATGCCCCATATTGAAAAACTCAATGCTTTATGTTACCTTTCTTAGTTTCTTGTCAATTTAATGTGTATAATACTATTAAAAGGTAAATAAACCCGAATGGAACAACATCAAATTCTTTGTTGCTTAGACTCCTACATGAGATGTAGATATCTAACAAGCTTTCAGTGTTTTCTCAACTGATTATAACAGTCATATATTTGGTATTATGTTTGATATCACCTGCTGTTTGAAGTTTCGTAGCTGGATTTTTCTTTCCAACTGGTGGTAGAGCTATACCCCTATTTTGGGTCCTCTGTTCTAATGACTGTGATTTTGCTAGCATCTTGCTAGCCTATTTTTTATGCCTGAATATCTGTAATATGTGCAGGTTTGAGACAGTAGTGGAGATGTTTGATATTTCCAAATTGAACATCAAAATACAGACAAATGCTCAACTTTTATCTCCAAATGTTGTTTATGGAGTCTATTTAGTCTTCAAACTCAGTGATGTAAGACAATTCTCAAGTAAACCGATGTATGTTAACCTAAAGTATAGAAACGGACTCGAAAGTCTACATGCATATTTCGCAACATGGAGACACAAGGAGTGGATGATGATTAAGTTGTACCAATTCCTGAATCAGAATGAGAATACCGTCTTTGACTTTCTATTTGAGAGCTTTTCATCGTACTATTGTGGAGATGGTGCAGTTTATGTTGAAGGCATTGAATTTCGAGCCATTGACGAAGTAAGTTTGCAATTATATCTCCTAGTTCCATTCTAAACTCATTTGTTTACATTATATAAAGAGGACAGATGCATGCCAAAAACTTAAACTAAACCTTGTTCTATATTGCCTATTTAACATGGTTTGTATAAAGGTGAAACATGAAGAAATCGGAAAATTGAAGGAAGTCCAACAAGTCTTGAAATCAAACTTCAATGTGGATCAGGTGCAACAATTGCCAACTAACTTTGAAGAAATATTCAAGATATGCAGAAACTACGACGAGTTGTTCTGGTTGGGCGAGGTCAACGAAAAGAAACTTCTTGTGCTTTCGGCAAAGGCAGTTTTATACAAATTCTCTAATGTGGATCTTTTTACTTCCAAACAATTAGCCGGGTCCAGGTTTGCTTCATTATAGCTATTGTTATTACAATTTCCTTTAACTAGAGGAGGCAATTTCTGACACACATGAAACACGACCCGAATACAAAAATAAACGGGTTATGGTTGGGTGTAAACCGGTTTCGAGCTGTGTTCGGGTTAGGTTGGGTTAAATAGGTCGACCGACAACTGGATTAAGTTTTTTTTGAAAGAAAAAACTAATTTTATAGTTGTTTAAAGGTATTATATGGGTTAAATGGGTTAAAATGGGCAACTTGCCAACCCATTTAACATATTTAACCAGTGTAACTCACTAAACCGCCAACCGAGTTAGATAGGCGTGTTAAATGGGTCGTGTTCAAGTTATGTTTAAACAAGTTGGGTTGATAAGTTTGACCCAATTACTTCAACATGTTATTTTTGGGTTGAGAATAACCTGAATCCCACCCGAATTGCCAACCCTACCTTTAGCCACTAAATTTTTTATCGCACATCCAAATATGTAGATGTCACACGAAAAACTATATTTTCTAACCCAGTGTTTTTTTATTTGTAGTTCACAATTAAAAATTCGTGAATAAATGGTTGACAAAAGTTCTACTTCTTGGATGTAGTTTCCTGTGTTTATATATAACTTCGTGCTTAATCTATCCTACATGCAGATTTCAAGAGGTGATTGAGCTTTTACCACAACAAGTATTTCATCTTAATTGCATGATCAAAAGTCAAATGTTGTCACAAGATACAGAATACGTGTGTTACCTTGTGTTCAAGCTTTCAGAAAATTGCCAGGGGCTGCATTGTCCAGTAAAAGTACGAGACGTACTCCACAAAGAAAACAATGAGGCTGAATTTGTTTATTTTATAACCCCAAGCCCGTTGAACATAAATGGTATCACTCGGGTTCCGAAACAAAGGGAAGATGGATGGATGGAGATTCAACTGTGGAAATTTAACTCAACTCATGAATTCAAAGATGATTCTCTTTCTATTGATATGAAGTTTACAAGTCATGAAGGAACTATGTCTGGCCTAATTATATGTGGCCTCGAGTTTCGACCGGTGTAGGAATTTTTCCTGTTCTCATTAACATTCCTTTTTTACTTTGAGTATCAAAAAAATGCTGAGTGAAACATGGATAGTTATAAAATCATGTAAGAGTGAAGGTTGATGTTCTTTATGCGTGTGTACATTAGGTGATTTATATTACAGTAATAAATTATTTCTTTTATCTATTTATGTGTCGTGAGAAATATAATGGGATACACTAAAACTTCTATAAATTAATAGTGATGGAACCGGGATATTTTATTAATTTAGCGAGATATTATTATATCGATAAATTAATAATTTATTAATTTAAAAAGATTTTAAGTATAGCCTTTAAATTTCCAAGTCTAATATAATAGCTAGTTACAATATATACTCATTAGAGACCGAAAAATAAATTTGAAAAATAAGTTCCAATTAACATTTTATGAATTCACATTCACACTTTATCGATTTAACATTAACACTTTTTGTTGCAATACAAGAAGACAACGTACCAACTCTTTAATGCAATAAGGAGATTTTAAGATAAACTCAATAAAGATTTGAAGTTCAACAAAAAACAAGTGACTATGATTCATTTTTAGCTAAACAATCTTAGGATTTTAAAGTGTATCTCTCTTTCTCCCACACATATATACATATATATGAAAGTTTTAGTAATTATTAATTTATAATTTCATTGGGACTAATATATATACACTGAGGTTTCAAAAAAATTATTATCTTATTATTTTATCGATTGAGGTTTAAATTTGTACTGGTCCCAAGTTGGGACTGGACAAATTATTAATTTTATCGAGTTTATTAATTTATTGAGTATTAATTTATAGAGGTTTTACTGTATAACTTTTTGATTGATTCACACCAACTTATGCATTAAAAGATTGTGCTATATCTACACCTTGTTTGTCGGTTTGTATACTGATGTGTAAATAAAGAAACAAAGTCTGCAATGTTATGAATCAATAACTCAAAACAACACAAATATGTCAATCATCGGTTGCCACTTTTGTCGACCTTAAATTAATAATGTTGCTCCCTAGTTTTCCCTAATTACCCCAAATGAAAGTATGTGTAGTATAAAGTATAAACACCCCATTAGTTTATGGAGAAATTTGCAACAAGTTCACCTACTAAGGTAACTTACACTTCTCATCTCTCAAATATTTCTTAATGGTTCTTTAATGATACTTGAATGTTCTTGATTATATCGATAATCTTATGATAAAACTTGTTAATTATAACTCTTTATCATCACAATGTTTCACGGTCATTATAATAAAGAAAGTTTAAGAAAATCATTTCATGTAAACTTTTTCTTAAACCGGTTTTTTATAATCCTCAAGAGTATCCATTTTCATAAAACCCTTTATAATCCACCAAGCCATGCATTTTCATAAACTTGCAACAAAGTGTGAATCACAGGGACATTATTCGCTATTAAAGTTTGAGAGGTGCATTGGCCGCAAAAATGACTTACCACAAGGACCTTTTTTTGCAATTTACCGTATGGTATTGACTCATATTTTAACTCTACATACCACTTTATAACATTTCGTACATTCCTTTAAACGACCATTCCATATCATATCCTTTAATGCCATTCAACCGTTATAAGCTCTCTGTGGGTTATATGAATATGAGTAATCTGTCTTTCTATCAATAGGGACAGAACCAAAACGTAAAGTCAGCAGGTGCGTTTAGAGAAAATCAAAAAGATTATATGCACGATTTTTTTAGATCGAGTGCGTTTATAAATGACCGTTTTCTTAACAAAATTAACATTACAACACAAAAGTCCATGGGTGTCTTGGGACTTCCTGAGAAGTGAGACCCACCCATGTTCTGTCACTGTGTGTCTGTGGCTCCTATCCACCTGCTAGAAAACCTATATTCACATCCTCTAAAGAGTCTAAACCGATTTCCGTAAAAAGATTCGTTTTGTCAAACAACTATAATGACAAATTTATTTTGGACTCGACGTGATTCTTTATCAAAAAAAAAAGTAAAAATAGATAATGTTCTTATAAACCAAAGTGAGGGCTAGCGATTCAAATTAAACCTATGACCTGTTTTATAGAAGTTTTTCGTTTTTTCGATTAGGGAGGTGATTTGCGCACTCCAATCCTTGCAGTAAAGAGTTGTATACTTGTTTTATGCCGATGATGTGGTATTTGTCGGTAAATGGGATAAACATAATGTTGCTACGACAGTTAATGTGCTTAAGTGTTTTTTCTTAGCTTCGGGCCTCAAAATCAACATGCATAAAAGTAAGCTTATGGGCATTGGAATTCCTCAAGAAGAAGTTCAGTCAGCAGCCGAGTCTATTGGTTGTTCTACTTTCCATGCTCCCTTTAATTTTCTTGGAGTTAAAGTGGGTGGTTTGATGTCTAGACGTAGTTCTTGGGAGGAGGTCATTGGAAAGCTTTCCTCTCGCTTATCCAAATGGAAACTTAAAGCTCTCTCCATTGGTGGGCGGCTCACCTTAATTAAATCAGTCTTAAGTTCCTTACCATTGTACCATATGTCCATCTTCAAATGTCCTATGGGCGTTCTTAATATTTTGGAGTCAATTCGTCGGAATTTTTTTTACGGTGTGGCTAATAGTGATAGAAAGCTCGCATTGATTGGCTGGAACAAGATTTTGGCATCCAAGAAAAAGGAAGGGCTTGGTGTCTCAAGTATTTTTGCCATTAATCGAGCCCTTCTCTTCAAGTGGATATGGCGTTTCATCTACCATGATTCCTCCTTATGGGTTCGTTTAATTCAGTCCATGTATGGCAGGAAAGGTAGGAAAGGTGGGCTGGAAAACTCGTATTCTTTACCTAGGCGCAACTCTCCTTGGCTTGACATTATTCGCGAAGGACGTCTATCTCTTAAAGGTATTGATCTTCTTTCTTTTGTAAAAAAAAAAATGTTGGTAATGGTGAAACTTCTTCGTTTTGGGAAGACTGTTGGCTTTCTGATTCTCCTTTAAATCTCATTTACCCAAGACTTTTTATGTTAAAGTTGGACAAGAATATATCCGTTGCTGCAAAGATAAGGGATACGTCCCTAATATCTTCCTTTAAAAGAGTGCCTAGAGGTGGAATTGAAGAAGCTCAGTACACTCAACTTCGAAACAGTTTATCCCATGTTATTCTTTCTCAAAGTAATGATCGTTGGGTTTGGAACTTGGAGTCATCGGGCGATTTTTCGGTGAAGTCGGCTCGCTCCTTTATTGATGACTTGTTGTTGGCAAAGGCAGATGTTCCTACTAGATGGGTTAATGTGGTGCCCATTAAAATTAATATTTTTGGTTGGAGAGTTTGTTTGGATAAGTTACCTACAAGGCTTAACCTTTCTTTGCAAGGAGTTGACATCCCCTCTATCCTTTGTCCTTTATGTAGTATTACCGTGGAATCATCCTCACACCTTCTTTTTCTTGTCATTTGGCCCGTTCTTTGATGCATAAGGTAGCCCGTTGGTGGGAGTTGGATATCCATTACTTTAATTCGTATGGGGATTGGCTTGTTTGGCTCAATAATATCAGGTTATCTTCGAAGCTTAAGGAGATTTTGGAAGGTATTTGTTACGTCATGTGGTGGGTTATTTGGAACTTTCGTAATCAAGTCTTGTTTGGTCCTACTCAACCGTGTTTGGAGCTTCTTTTCGATAACATTGTTCATTTGTCGTATTCCTGGTGTTCTAATAGATGTAAATTTAAATTTGATTGGAACGATTGGATGAAATGTCCTAGTTATCTTTCTTTGTAATCTCTTCTAGCTCCTTGCTAGTTTCTAATAAATTCGCCGTTCAAAAAAAAAAAAAAAAAAAAAAAAAAAAAAAAAAAAAAAAAAAAAAAAAAAAAAAAAAAAAAAANAATCAAATTTTAGAGTGTGCAAACTGCAAATCACATCCGTTTCGATTAACAATAAAGCGTCCAAAGATTAATAGATGACATCATTAAACTGTCCACAAACCCCACACTCAAATACGTGTTGAGAAATACAATGTTAAGTTGAATGCTCCTTAATGACTCAACATAATGTTCACGAGAGTGCCCAATTCGAGGACATGATTGATTGATTGATTGTATCTCTTACCATTCTGTTAGCTAAAACCGACTGTTTTTTTATTTTATGTAAAAATTATGTCCAACTATCATTATAAAAGCAACATAACTTTAACAAAGCATACTTAACAAAAGCTAATAATTTTAATATGAACCAAATAACAGATCATATAGTATCATATGATTATGATCTAAAACCAACCCGACCCTAAATATGATCATAAACCATATACTCCGTACAATTTTATACGTGAAAATATCAATTGTTAACTAAAGATGACCAGGTACATAATTCTTTAATTTTCACATCATTAACAAAAACCGAAGTCTCGACCAACCCAACCTTGTAACACTATGAAGGAAAATAACTCCAATCCTTCTTCAGGGCAACATGCTATACCCAAATTAACACATGTTCTTCATATCCAATTTATATGAAACTTTGCTAATTGGTTAGTTAATCCAAATTAACAACATCATTTTGATAATGTTTTAAAAAATTACCTTTTCATCGAACTTGACCACTAAATGACTTGTAAATTAGCGGTAACTGTGATATGCTCCAAATCAAATAAGTGTGAATTCTAAGTCGAGTATAATACAATAATGTGATATAGTTGTACATGTATAACGTGAGACTCTTAGTTGTATTTGAATAAAACTAAACATAAATTAACACATGTTATTTGTATGAGATTGATTATTCGTATCCCTTAAATTAAATGCATTCTAACACCCTCTTATTTATTTATTTTATAATTTTGTTTTTATTATAAAATTACAGAAGTGAAAATACGGAACAAAAGATGTAAAGCTTGATAAATTAAAAGTATTCAAAGACACATAATACGTAATGGAAAACGATAAAAAGATTGTCTTATGATATGAGTGAGTAAAAGTGAAGTAGGAGGGATGCCGATATCCACTAAAGGTACCTATCACTAGGGGTGTTAATTGGGTCGGGTTGGTCGGGTTCGAGTTACTCATGTCGGAAAGTCGGGTCAAGGCTAAAAATAACTTACCCGAACTTGACCCTATTTAAAGTGGGGTTAGTCGGGTTCGGATCAACGCGGGTCGAGTTCATTTGGGTTCGGGTCAACTCGAAAATGAGTAAAATGTAATAAAATTGTCTATTTGAACTCATTTAATAGATAACTTACAAAAGTTTAATTAAAAATAGAAAAAAAATCTTTATTCGGGTCAATCGGGTCGACCCGAACCTGAATTACCCAAACACTTTCAACTCGATATCCGACCCTATTTTGTATTCAGATAACTCAGGTTTACCCGAATATAATTATTGACCAGAGTAACCTAATCCGAATAGACTTTTTCGGTTCGTGACCGGATCGGTTGGGTTTTCTTTCCCTTGTTTGTATTCAAATCATACTACTCCCTCCGTCCCATATTAAGTGTCCACAATGGAATCTTTGGATGTCCCAAATTAAGTGTCCATATTCTATTTCAACCAATGAGATAAGACTTTCGTGGGTAAAAATAATATTTGATTGGTGGAGAGTGTAGTTAATGGAATTTTTTAAAACTTTGCGCATGATATAAGCGGACAATTAATATGAGACGGAGGAAGTATTACTTTTGTTCTTTTAAAGTACAGTAGTTAATCCAACGTACGAAAACAAAAGTACGTTGACAAAATCCCACAGCATCCAACGTAGGACATTACTTCCCAACTAACCCCTCCAACAACACTACCAAACCAAACACCAAAGGCGTCTGTTTCTCCACCAACCCCCCTTACCTACATATTACACACACTCTTTTCACCTTCAAAAACACACACAAACACAATGGAGCTTGTAAGTCATCATCATATCTATATTTACATTATATTATTATTATTGCATTTGTTCATATTGTAAACTGGTAAAGGGATGGGGTTTTGTGTTTATGTAAATGGGTAGGGCTAGTCTTTGACTCAGATGTACGCGGTTAACCCCCTTATTTTTAGTATGTTTATAAAATGGTAAATGGATGAGGTTTTATGTTTAGTAAACTTGGTAGGGCCGGTCTTTAACTCAGATGTACGTGGTCTAAGGGGTTTATCCGGGTGACCGAACCCTTGTTTTTAGTATGTTTATAAAATGGTAAATGGATGAGGTTTTATGTTTAGTACTCGTAAAATGGGTAGGGCCGGTCTTTGACTCAGATGTACGCAGTTAACCCTTATTTTTAGTATGTTTATAAAATGGTAAATGGATGAGGTTTTATGTTTAGTAAAGTGGGTAGGGCCCGTCTTTGACTCAGATGTACCGGATGTACTAGGTTACTCTGTGACTCTTTCCAAACCAATATTTTTTTTACTACTTAATAAAATGGTAAATGGATTAGGTTTTTTCTTGTTGTTTCGGTTATTTGACTCATATGTACGCGGTGTAAGTGTATATTTATAAAATGGTAAACAGATTAGGGCGAGTCTTTTTCTTAGATGTTTTCCAAACCCTTATTTTTACTATTGTGTGTGTCTAGGGTGTGGTTCATTGTAAACGCCTAGANCTAAAAACAACAAAATTTAATAAAAAATCAATAAGTAAACATATGATATGAATTAACCACCAAGTTGTCTTGTGGTCACGCAAACTGATGTCCTGGTCTCAGGTTCAAACTAACCAGGAAAAACCTAATTCGTTTACCATTTTATAAACATAGGGGCAATTGTTTAAGTGTATTTGTGGGCTTACGAGCTTATTTGGATTTGCCTTATATTTCAAAAGCCCGGATTTTCTAGCTTATTTTGAGACTTAAGTGCTTATATAAGTTTGTGATATCATAATTAGCTTATATAATAAGCCATAAAATTTGGGCTTATGAAATATAAGCCGAAATCAAATAAGCTCGTAAGCCCACAAATAAGCTTAAACAATTGCCCCTATGTTTATAAAATGGTAAACGAATTAGGTTTTTCCTGGTTAGTTTGAACCTGAGACCAGGACATCAGTTTGCGTGACCACAAGACAACTTGGTGGTTAATTCATATCATATGTTTACTTATTGATTTTTTATTAAATTTTGTTGTTTTTAGGTAACACCGCCTGTTGAGAAGATGAGCGAAAGTGGAGTAAGAAGGAATAACAGCACATTGATATGTGCACCAATAATGGCTGATACAATTGATCAGATGTTGGTTCTTATGAATTTGGCTAAATCTTATGGTGCTGATCTTGTTGAGATTAGATTGGATAGCTTGAAACAAGATGGATTTAGTGCTAGGGATGATATTCAGACCCTTGTTAAATTAAGCCCTTTGCCTACCCTTTTTACTTACAGGTGAGATTCTTTTTTCGATATCCGAAAACCGATATGAATGCAGTTTTTTAGGATACTGAATTGTTTGATATTTGATAAGGGTGTTTGGGATTGCTTGATATTTTGTTATTGCTTATCTGATTAGTATTGATGAATTTGACATTGCAAATTTGCTCTTAGGGAGAAATAAGCTGTTTTCTTAGGGTGAAATAAGCTGATCATCTGCTGATAAGCTGTTTGAAGTAGTAATCCCAAACACCCCGTTATCGCTTTTTGATATTGTGGATAAGGTTTGAGTGTCTAGACATGATTATATGCTTATTTGAGGGTGAAATAAGCTGATTGGGAGGTGTGCTGACTCAATTGAGATTAGATATAGGATAGTTTGAAACAAGAAAGGTTTACCGATAGATATGATGTCAAACCGTTTACAAATTAAGTCCTTTGCCTTACTCTTTTTACTTGCACGTGTGTTTTTTTGGGACTATTTTTCGATATCTGAAACTGTTTCTATGATATGAATATTGGATTCATTAGTATTGTGAGTTGCATGATGTGGGAATTGGGATTGTTGACTTTTGAGCTGAAACTTTTATGATGTGTTTAGTATACTGAATTGTTTGACATGTGATGTCAGGTGTTTGGGATTTTTGCTTATGTAAACAGCTTATCTTCTTATTGCTTTTTTTAAGCAGATGATGAAATGTGACTATGCTTATCTACTTAGTTTAGGGTAAATAAGCTCTTTGTAATTATCAGTTTAAGTTTAGGATGAAATGTGAAGTATATGCAAGTATAATAATATTTAGGGGTGTTTTTGGGAATTGGGATTTGCTAATGGATAAGTGTTTTCGGATGAAAAAGGGCTTATGCTAATGATATCGTTAGAACTCTTATGACGTGAATGCAGTTTTCTTCTGTTGGTATACTAAATTGTTTCACATGTGATACGGGGTGTTTGGGATTGCTTAATAGAATTGAATACTCCCTTGGTGGTGTTTGAGATTGCTTAATGAAACAATTTATATGCTTATCGTATTTTTGGAAATGAATATGCACCTGTTACCCATACCCTGCCCCGGCGGGGTTGGGTTTGTTGTTGTTGTTGTATATGCACCTGTTAGAGTTTGGGCTCTCTGAGATTGTTTATTCCAAGTTGAATATACTGGTGGATTTGATCTTATAAGCTTACAATTAGGTTGAAAATAGCTGTTTTGTATAAGTTTATTATCTCGTTATGATCATAAGTTTTCAAAATTAACAATCCTAAACACCTCTTATTGCGTTTTAATGTAGTAGATAAGCAGATTTGAGTGTTTGGATGTGATTATATGCCTTTTTTTAGGGTAAAATAAGCAGTTTGGGAGTTGCTTATTCAGACAGTGTATTTGCTTCTGTATTTTAAAGTACTCTTAGCAGAACTACCAAACTCATATATTTGCGTATCTGATTGTATTTGAGTGTCTGGATGAAAAATGTGCTTATGCTAATGATCTTCTTGATACTGTTATAATGCGAATGCTGACATGTGATGGGGATGTTTCAGAATTTGGATTGTTTTTATAAAAGATTATCTGCTTATTGTGTTTTTTGAGTAGATGCATAAATTTGAATATGCTTAACTACTTAGTTTAGGGGTGATATAAGCTCTTTTTGATAATGAGTTTGAGAATGTTTAGTTTGAACTGGTTAGTGTTAGTGGATTCAGTATAGTAAGTTTAACCTTAGGGGTGAAATAAGGTGTTTTGGATAAGTTGATCTTCTGGTTATGAGCATAAGATGTTTAACTTAGTAATGCCAAACACCCCTTGTTGCGTTTTGATACAGTAGATCAGCAGTAATAAGTGTTAGGATATCCGATTCTGATTATTTTACGTCTTAAATCCCTAATTAACTGATTGCCGAAAACTTATACAAATGCAATATCTGATTATCTGGTTTCGTTACTGTAGAAGCCTATCTACACACTTGTTGCAGCATTGCCTTCCGTTATAGCAATTGCTTATTTCATGAAAGTTTAAGCAGTTTTAATATGCATTACCAAACATCCCCTGAAGTCAATTGATTATTGATGTTGTATGCTGAATTGACATCAGACAACTCCTTCGCTATTCGTATTCTTCTTGCAAAACGAGACTTTTATATTTTTCTTTAGGACAACCAGGGCTATTGGTTTCTTGATTAATCTAGTCCATATTACATGGCGTCGTAACACTTTATCTTTCCCGAAATTGTTTCTGATTCTATGTTATTTTATAGACCAACATGGGAAGGTGGTCAGTACGACGGAGATGAACAAAGTCGATTGGCTGCTCTTCTATTAGCAATGGAATTAGGAGCTGATCACATCGATGTTGAGCTTAAGGTTCCTTTCTTCTTGACATTAAATGTGTCTATTACTATTATTAGTGTTCTTACATAGTAAATTCCCGTTATACTATCAGACAGAATATTTCTGTCAGATTTCTCATTTTAGTTACTCAAATGCAGGCTGTTGATGATTTCAACAATCTAATCCATGGAGACAAGCCTACAAAGTGCAAACTCATAGTTTCTTCCCACAATTATCAAAACACTCCTTCGATAGAAGAGCTTGGTAACCTTGTGGCCAAAATACAGTCAACAGGAGCTGACATTGTCAAGTTTGCAACAACCGCTGTAGATATAACTGACGTAGCACGAGTCTTTCACATTACTGCTAATTCTCAAGTAAGCGGCGTAAGTCATGCGTCATAAATTCTAGAGATAGAATTTCGTTTGCATATAACAAAATCTATAACTTAGTTAAATATCTCTGAATTAGTCCCTGCTATATTCATTTACTTGGTTATTTAAGTGCATTAATTAATCTTTTAGGTTCCAATAATAGCAATGGCGATGGGTGAGAGGGGTTTGATGTCTCGAGTACTCTGCCCCAAATTTGGTGGATATTTGACATTTGGCACCCTTGAGCATGGAAAGGTATCGGCACCCGGACAGCCCACAATTAGGGATCTTTTGGACTTGTTTAATTTCAGACAATTAGGACCTGACACAAAAGTATTCGGTATTATCGGGAAGCCAGTTGGACATAGCAAATCACCGTTATTATACAATAAAGCTTTCAGATCAGTTGGATTTAATGGAGTTTATGTACATTTGTTGGTGGATAATGTCAAGAATTTTCTTGATACTTACTCATCTACAGATTTCGCTGGGTTCAGGTTGAGTTTTTATATATTTTATTCGAGCTAGTATTTCAGTTTCTGGGGGCCAGTTTTTCCATCAAACCAACATGCTTTTACATTTGTGCAGTTTTAGTTATTTTATTTCTCGTACAAACGAGGCTTTAAAGGAAGGCTTTGTGTACAGTTTGAGTCATTTGATAACTGGTAGATTTAACATTATATCACTCACATTTTTATGTGTAAACCTATCATTTTTATTTGTAAAATGGATCATGTTTTTACAATCGGTTTTACTGTTACCGTATGTCCAAATGGTATACTGAGCCATCTTTTATGACTCAAATGTTATAAATAAGTACTCTGTAGAATGACTAAAAGGGCACAAATTATAAGTACGTTGGTAATAAATACCCTTATTTCTACGTATTTTGATTAGTAAAATGAATCATTTTTTAATGCAGTTGTACCATTCCTCACAAAGAATCTTTACTTCAATGTTGTGATGAGGTTGATCCGGTTGCAAAGGTAAATTTCATTGACATAAAAAGCTTTACTATCAAGCAATATGCAGACAATGATAAAAGAATGGCGTTTAATGTATTGTGTTATTGATTATATGTTACAGTCAATAGGAGCAGTCAATTGCGCCATCAGGAGACCAAATGATGGGACGTTATATGGTTGCAATACAGACTATGTAGGCGCTATTTCTGCTATCGAGGATAGTCTGCGAGGTTTCTTTCTGTACTTTCTGTTAGAAGTGATAATATGGGTGGTTGGGTCAAAACAGTGCCTTTTGTCCACTTATAAAAGATTTAAAGCCCGATCGACCCATTTGAGATTTACTTACAACAAAAATGGGTGCCACTGTTTACAGCTTCAGGCGTACAAAATGGTGCAACTGGATCACCCTTGGCTGGTAGACTATTTGTGGTTATTGGTGCTGGCGGTGCTGGAAAAGCTCTTGCTTATGGAGCAAAAGCGAAGGGTGCAAGGATTGTGATAGCCAATCGGACTTATGGTATTCTACTAACTCTCGCATTACCATTTCTAATACCGGATTTAATTGCAAATAAAACATTATACAAGTTTTATTGCATTATTATCCGTTCAGTATGGGTGAAAGTCAACTGTATGGTTCTCGTCATATTTAGAGGGTGTTTGGATTTGAGTGGTTTATCAAAACATCAAAAATTGATTATAGCGACTTCAAGTCAGATTAACCATATGATCAGTTGCAAAATTGAAATCCAAACTCCCTCTATGCATAGTTAATACACCAACTAAAGTTTTCTCTTACTGATACTGCGCAGATCGTGCTAGAGAACTTGCTGACATAATTGGTGGAGAGGCTATATCTCTTGCCGATTTGAGCACTTACAGCCCGGAAGGTGGCATGATACTTGCAAACACTACATCAATTGGTATGCAGCCAAATATTGACGACACTCCTATTTCTAAGGTGCGGCAGCATATGTTTTAGTAATAAATGGTTTGCAGTTAGAAAGTTAATATGAGGTGACTGTGCATGAGATAAATTTTCCATATTTTTTATGACAGGAAGCTTTAAAGTCGTATGCATTGGTATTTGATGCTGTGTACACACCGAAAATCACGAGATTACTTCGGGAAGCAGGAGAATGTGGAGCCATAATTGTTACAGGGGTGGAGATGTTTATAGGACAGGCTTATGAACAATATGAGAGATTTACAGGGTTACCCGGTAAGGTTTAAATTGCATATAATGCTACTTTTCATGCCTCTCCATCATGCCTAAAATCTTACCTTCTCTTTTTTTTTTCTTATGAGTTTATCCTACTTTTCATTTGCAGCACCTAAGGAATTATTTAGGGAGACTATGGAAAAATCTTAATTGTCTCGGGAGCTGCCGTAGGTATGTATCTTTTTCTATCCAATCTTCCTTTATCTTATATTTTCAGTTTATGGGTAGCGTGGCACAATAAACTAGGCAAAATAGTTGGAAATGTTATAGCCATCGATACCTTGTCCAATCGTATGAAGTTATGAAAAAACGAAAAGATTTGACTGTCATACACTCGTATTCTTATGCTTATCTCTGTCACATCGTTAATCTTCATCGGAGTACCTTAGCTATTGGGGATAGGATATTACCCAAATCAGCCCAGTAAACGGGTCAAAATTTCTACCTCTGCAGACTTTGACTTTGGATGAAAAGCTTTATTGGCTGACTCTATAAAACTACGTAAAGCTGAAGTTTTTGTTACTTTGTATGTATACAGAAGCAGGAGGCTCGAGAGTACATGTGTTGTGCAAAATGGTGCACACAGGAAGCACGGAGGAGGTGATTATAGTTCTTGTTTCTCCATCATTTGTTATTGTATCATTAGTATTTTTGTTCGGACATAATAAGGATTTTATATGTGACAGTCTTGTATTCTTGGTTTTTTGATACAAAAATTAAATTTATTTTTATAAAAATGCTACGAGCATAGTACTCATGAATCTCAAAAAACAAATGTTGTCAAATTTATTTGGATGAATTTTGAGTGTAAGTTTTTTTGCTAACAGTAAATTCTTATGACATGTAAGCTGATATTGTCAACAATTTTTCATAGATTTGAGAATATAGATCTTTCAATGGTAAATACATGTGTTTTTATATGCAATCTTTGTAGAAATTCAAACATTACATTTATAATTATTACCGTTTTATTAAGATTGGACTTTATAGAAAGCATAAAACGTTGACAAAATGACAAGTAGCCCTAAGGCTCGTAGTGGGACTCGGGCGGTAATCTTTCTAACATTTACACAAAACAAGTTTCAATACCAATATAAGAACATTTCCGACCATGTTTCTAATAAGTGTAAAAGTTGTTAAAGCTCGTTTCTAATTTATAGACTTAACCCTATAAAATAAACTAACTAAACCCTAAAGGCTGAACAAGCCTAAACCAACAGGCTGGCTTTGAGCTTTATTAAACTAATGTATGCAACCTACGAGACCCGATTCGTCATGTGACCAGTCGTACAACTAGTCACTTTGTCATGTATAAGCCTCAAATTTCCTTGTAATGTCTTTTCTAGCTTCTTGCTAGTTGCTAATAAATTTTGCCGTTCTAAAAAAAAAAATAAACCTAATAAAACAGACAGTTTCATAAAACAACCCAAAAAAGTCACACGATCAAGTAACCATCTGGTATGCGTCTTTTCAGTCATTCATTCGCGGGATATCGTAAACCGGGTTTCGTAAAATTTTCTTTTATACTTGTCGAACTTAAATTGAGGCTTGTGCGTTACACAAAACTATCTCTATTATAAAAAGAAAAAGGAAAAGAAAAAATGATCGGAATCTGGGTTTGGTCACCGGAATATGGGTTTGGTCACCGGAGAAGATGAAGATGAAGGGTAAAGGGTAGTGGTGTTGGTTGTGTGGTGGTAGAGAGTGGTGGTGGTGGTGGCTGTGAAATAAAAGAAAAAATTACTTTGCAAATTTAGTCCCTAAAGCAATAGTGCTATGACACGTGGACATTTTAATCCTCAAAGCAGTGAAATGATGATACTACCGTCAGTGACATGGCACTTAACGAGGAAACTAACGGAAATTGGCTCTCGGTGGCTTTTTTGCACTTATACGAAACGTTAGTGGCCAATTTGCATGCCTTTATGACTCGGTGGCTTTTTTGCGAATTCGTGATACGTTAGTGACCATTTTTGCACTTTACCCTATATATAAAGTAGAAAACAATTTTTTTTTTTTTTTTTTTTTTTTTTTTTTAACTTAAATTTTTTTAAAATGAGTAAAGTTTAATTATTAATATACTATTAATTAAAAATGATAATAATATCCATTATTAAATTCGTAATTTAAATATTTTTTATTCCTCAAATTTTTTTATATAACCCATAGATTTTCTTTTCTCGCAATTACTACAAATTAAACCCTTAAGTGTGTATCAAGGGTCATCATATCATAACCACAAATTATTTCACAGTGGCGGAGCTATGTGGGGGGTAAGGTGGGCCATGGCCCACCCAGAAAGCCCTAAAATTTGTACATAAGTCTTATGTAAAAAGCCCAATGTTGTAAAATGTAACTAATATTGTTTTTCTGTCCATGTAGGAATACTAATTGTTGTATAACTAATCCATCACCCCTTATTAATTCTTCTATAAATACTTTATAAAACTTGATTGGCTAAATAAATAAATAACCCCTAACAATTTAGATTTACTTTTAGATGATTTTAATGATGCGGATGAGCGACGTGTGCAACTAAAGCACTAAATTAACAAATTTGTTTCAACATTTTACATAGTTATATATTATGATGTTTTTTAGCACTTGCTAACGTCCTTTAATTTTTTTTTGCCCCCCCAAAAACATATTCCTGGCTATGCCCCTGATTATTTGCCGATATACACCATCACTACGCGCAAGTATTCGTTTAGTATTTCAAAACATCGACTTTTTCAAAATATTCAAAGAAAAGTGAATTCTTTTTAAAAAAATTCGAAATAGAAACACATGAAAATCCCCACTTCCCAACACCTCGGTTATAACTAAAAGAACATGAAGTAAAGAGAGTGGGGTTGAAAAAAATTCGTAGGGTAAAATAATCCCTAGCTAATTTCATCTTCTCATTTCCGCCTCTTTCATCAGCAGGTAAAAAAATAATAATAACTTTTCATTTTTCACTTTTTACACGCATTTCATTCGAAACTAAACCCAACTTGGCAACTTGCAGTTACTATTTTTATTTAATGTGTATTTGTGTAGGTCCACCTGATTGGAATGTTATTATGTTACTGTCATAAGTATTTAAATCTATGTTTGGTCATGTGATTAATAAGCATTTTATGGTAACCGGTTTCTTAATGACTGTATATAATTAGCTTTTTTATTGACTTATATATGAAGTGTTTCGATTTACATAGAGGAAAGCAACATTTGTGGATCTAGGTGTCATAATATTATTGCATAACTCGTTGAATTATATTGAGGAGCTCCATTGCCTCACATGCAAAAAAACCAAAAGTATCAAACGTGAAAGGAATAAAAACATTTTGATTTTCAATGCATTTTTTCTCGTGTTTTGTCACTTTGTACTAGGGTGAGCAAACGGACCGGATGGACCGGACCGACCGACACAACCGACCGGACCGGACCGGACCGACCACATTCGGTCCGGTCTCGGTCTAGGGTTTTTCATAAGTTCGGTCTCGGTCCGGTTCGGTCCGGCTTAAAAACTGGACATTTAGCCTATTTGGACCGAGACTGGACCGAGACCGGACCGGACAGAGACTGGACCGACCACATTCGGTTCGGTCTCGGTCTAGGTTTTTTACCGGATTCGGTCTCGGTCTGGTCCGGTTTTCGCACGATGAGCACCCTTACTTTGTACGAGGTGGCATGCTTGGTGTCGGTACTTGAAGGCCGGAAGCTCTTTGCAATGAACCGCATGTTCCCGCAAGAATCCAAACATGCCTTGCGACAAACTGGGCATATATCATCAACCGAAATAAAGGAATCATGAGGCGAAACTTAAGGATAGTACGATATTCCACCGCTGATATATGTTGACCTAGCCCGTCTATCGGGATAGCTAGTAGAAAATCGTGAGCATGTGGTGCCTGTAGACACTCAAAAATTACTTTCTGTCTCATAGTCATGTCGAAGTGGACTTCCATATCCTTGACCATTTTACTAAAAAGTACACTTGCCAATGTTTGTTGGGGTTTAAAGGGGGTGGTGTCCTTATTAGTGAAACCATTAAAATTAAAGCTTGAAATCGTATCACGAAGACAAGCCAGAGCAAAAACATAGTCATCTTCCATACTACATATGGCATTGTCGCGTAAATATGGTCTTGTAGCACCCAAGATTGGGCCCCCGAGGCCACAAAAACAGAAGAGGAAACCACTTTTTCCAAATACAAACGGAAACCACCAAATCGAATGGTGAAGAAGTGAGTCACCACTGTAAGTCTCCAAAGAAAGGCCCTCACAAACCACTATGTTCTTGATCGACCCACACAACCATTTGTTAAAGAATAAGGCCAGCTCCTCCATGTGAACAGGTTGGCATGTCCTTAAGCCAAAAAAAGAGTTTGGTCATACCCATACATGATCAAAGTAAAAGGAGCTCACTCTGCAGGTCATGTAACTGTGAAAAAAGACTCATCAAATCAACAATATTCATAGCTCTCCTCATAGCTAACCCACTAACAAAACCCGTGTCTCTACTAACAGCTCCCCCAAGAAGTTTCACACCCAATGATGGCTTCCGAATATCAACAAAATAAACCCTCAGGAAGCTTCATACCATTACACGAGGGCCAAAATATCTATGTTTTCTTGATATTAAGTTCAAGACCCAAACCAGGACCACTCACCCTTATAATGTCTAACACCCTGGCCACCTCTTCTGAATCTCCAATAACGGTCCCGTCATCATGATACCAAGAATGAAGAAGAAGCTTGCAATTGTCTCTGATCTTGTATACTAGCAGGTGCAATACAAGAGCAAAAAGAAAAGGTCCCAATGGGTTGCCTTGTTACACCCCAATGGTACATTAGATATGTGTGTCTCCTATATATAACCTTGTTGCCTGCCCATATAAGAAATCCACTCATGAAGAAATAGAGAGACACTTCACCCTAACCTCGTGAAGTAATTGCGATCTATCCACATGGTTAAATGCATTCGAGAAGTCCACTGTAAGCATTGTAAAAGACCCTTCATTGTGATATTCACTCAACAACCTATTGGCAGTATGTAAAACAACCTCAGCACTACCGACACTCCAACTCCAAACTAAAAATCTCTCAGTTACTTTGACATTTCTTTACCCACACCTTTTAGCAACCTTGGAAACAAATGTCTTTATATAGTGCCTACTGCAATACGCTGAATCCCGATATCTAGTTTAAGGAGTGGTGTGAGACGAGCATATGCAACAAACTCTGCCAAAATAGGTGTACACCTTCCCACTAACAACAAATTAATGACTGAGGTGGTTTCCTTTAAGAGATCCGCGGAAGTAGCATACCCCTCTCCACATAAATCATTTAAAATATGTAGTGCCTTCAAACCACCTCTTCTACTTAAAGTACCTTTAGGGAACGATTTAATATAACCAAAGACATTAAACAAACTTCACAAAATACTCAATTTTTATGTAAAAAGGTCATTATGCCAATGAAACTAGCAAGGTTGACTTTGCTAGTCAACCTTGCGATTTTTAAGAACAACTAGCAAGGTAAACCTTGCGATTTAAAAAAAAAATACAAAAATGTAGCAAGACCTTCTATTTTTATGGGTATAATGGCTTTTTGGATAAAAATTGAGTATTTGATGAAATATATTTGTAAAATTGGTTATTTTTGTCTTTTCCCTTATAAATTAGGGTGTTTTGTAAGCTTATAAGCTTTTGTGATTTCATCTTACGTTTCGGAAAGCCTATTTTCCTATTTTTTAAATTTATCAGCTTATATAAACTTATTATGACATAATAAATTTTACTTATCCACTACGTGGTTTGTCTAAAATACACCTCTTGTCTCCGATTTTTGTTTGTTTGTATGGGTAGTCCCTATCTTTGAAAAGAATAACACTAGTAGTCCCTCTAGGGATTAAGTGTTATTCTTTTCAAAGTCTAGCGACTGCTTGTGTTATTCTTTTTTCAAAGTCGAAGGACTAATCGTGTTATTCTTTTTCATAATTGGGGATGGTTGATTTTTATCAACCTTAGGGTCTATCTGGGTAAAAAAAATAATAAAAAAAAAAAAATTCAAGGATTGCTGGTGTATTTTTGGACAAACCACATAGAAGATCCGTTTAATTTACTCTAAACTTTATATAAACTCATAAGTTTCAATAAGTCGAAAACAATAAGCTCATAAGCTCACTAATAAGCTTAAACAAACACCGATGCAACTTATTTTGTGAATTTATTAGATTTAGATAAAGTCGGTCCCTTGAGGTGTAAATAAGCGTATGTTTATAAGCAAGTTTTTATAAGCTCTTTTTATTCGGCCTATTATGGGCTTATTTATCTTAAGCCATAACATAATTATTGAGGATAACCTAAAGCTCACAATAAGCTTAGACAAACACCACTGAACAAGAGATATAACTCAAAAATTTGAGACTAGACTAATTTCGTAGTAATCGAGATTTTTTACAAAAAAATATACAAAACACTCAAGGGCGGCCTAGTGTGAAAAGACGTGACTTTTTTTTTTATAAAATATCATATGTCTCAAGTTCAATTCATGCTATGTACAAACCGCATGGATTAGTTGGAAAAAAAGATTAGAAGCCATGGTAACCAAAAAAAAAAAAAAAAAAAAAAAAATTACAGTGCATCGCAAAAATCTGTGTGGTTTACATGAACCCCGACAACCGTTTACTACCGTGTATATTACATGTACACAGGGGCGGAGGAGATAGGGCGACAGGTGGGTGCTGAGCCTCCCCAACCTATGCAACTACTTCAATGGTGATGAGGGCTAAAGCCCGTATCTCATGCAATTTGGCCAATGGGCCTCCCCTTTACTCATTTATGCGACCATAAATTAAAAAGTTTACAGTTAATCTAAGACTTCAACTTTACACATGCTGTTTATTTAAATGTTATACTTTTGGTTCCCGTTTTCTTTGATCTTCAACGTAGATAATCAATTATTCGTCCTCAATCTTTAATATTTCCATGTTATTGTTTTATTCTTTTAAATAGTAAACTAGTAGTCCATTATAGCTTTGTAAATATTTATAAAGAGTAACTAGCTTAAAATTTAGAAATATTCATTTACACACGTATATTCATTTTAGTTTCACATGCCTGATGCAATACCATAACTCAAATAATACAACAAGAAAAGTTTTCATGCTAACTGGTTAGGCAACAATTCCAATACCTTCAATTAACTATATTCTCCATCTTTTCTTTTGAGCATATTCATTAAAGCTAGAACAATGTAACTAGCTTAGAAATTTACTGGTAATTTGTAAGACCATTTTTTTTTTTTATGAATTGAAAATCTTAGCATTATTTATTTTTGCCACACATATAAATTTATGTATTAGTATTAGTTACTACTTGTAGTACACAAGAGTTTTTACTCTTATATAGCTTCAAAGATGGAACATGAACAACATAAGGAAAAAAGATCTAATCAATATTTATGAACAAAGACACGATGTTGTTTATAACCGCATAATCAAAATCACATCTACAGCACGACCTATAGGCTATAGAATTTATATTGGAACTAAAAACTACATGACATGGTAATTTATTTACATACAAAATCTATCGCAACTTTATCAGAAAAAAGTCGGCACCCCCTAACTTTAAATCCCGACTCCGCCCATGCGTGTACATGAACAATTTGCATCATATTTGTATTACTAATGACTTTTGAGTGTTCATAACTTAGACGTAATAATTTGTACTAGAATACTTATTTGGTGTGCTTATTAGCTTATCTTGAAAAAAGTAAGCTCATTGAGGTGCGAGGATAAAGCCCTTTTTTGTGGCTCGTGGGCTTATATAAGCTAATAAACCTTTCTTTTCACCCTTTAATTATCTTATGCATTTTATTGTAAGTTTTAGTGTTGTATTGTGAAATTTGATATGATTTTGGTTTATATTTTAGGCTATTTTGCTAACTCTGACTTTGATGATAGATGTTTGTGATTATAAAAGCTGTGGTTTTTAGCATTGTGCATGTGTTTTTGAATGGTGTATTATGCTAAATAATTAACCACCTAATGACCTATTGTTAAGGCACCTAACCTCCTTACGTACAAGAGGTTAGGGTTGAAACCTAAAAGGGTCGGAAACGGTCATGGGGATACCCTGGTTAGGCTTCGCACCTCTGAGTCAAAGACTCGCTCATCCCAATACAACCCTCAACAAGGAAAACCTCATATGTTTACCTGTTTTATTATGCTAATTAATTGTGAAACTGAAATCATTTTTGACTGTTGAAATAGGATTGAGAAGCAATTGTTTGAATAGGAGATGGATCAGAGTAATTCGAGGCCGACTCAGGGTGCAAGTGGCCCTGTTGGTGACCCATCTGCAAGCAGAGTAGTTCAAGGCCGACACAGGGTGCAAGTGGCCCTGTTGGAATCTGGTTATTGGAGGGCTCATCTGCAAGCAGATTCACGGCAAAGGGTCATCAACAAGATGTACCTATTTATATCATTCTCTTAATTTTTTTGTTTGTATATGTGGTCTAAGATACTGGTTGTGCCGACCTTAGCTGTGATGATGTTAGCTGCGTCGAGATTAGTACTAAATGGAATTGCTTAAAAGATGGATTTACGTATGTTTATTCTTCTTGTAAAAGTGACGATTGTTAGTGTTTTAAGTGCTACTGTGCTAGCACTAAATGGCTCCAACAGTTTCCTTCTACTTAGGTTGATTCATCTTGTATGCTGGACCATCAGGATATTCATAATTTGTGCTTTATCTTTAGCAATATGATGAAAAGAAATTTTATGCATATGATTGTTACTATATTTCAACATATTCCTGATATTGTGTCAGAATAGGAAACCGTAGAATTTAAGGACCTAAAAGGTTGATGGCTTTAGATCTTGATAGCTGTTGAGGTTTAATGGTGCATGCATGTAGTTAGGCTGCCATGGATTTTAGTAAATGCTTTGCGTTGCATCTTTGTTATTTAATGGACTAATGGTTACTTTCTGTTCAATTTGAGGCTTTTGCAACGATCTATAATTGAACCTGCACACACATGTATGAGCCTGTGAAGAAAGGAAAATAGAACCCTGTTCTTAGGCCGATTTTTGACTTCTTTGCTTACTTTGCACAATATTTAGTTCTCTGTTCCGTGTTTGCTTAAAAGGGTTAAATCCTAAGGAGTTAACGCAGGGTTATTTCGGCATTTAGTTAAATTAGTCTGCCAAATACTATATTTTTGACGGACGCATTTTTGATATTGCATAGAGTGGAAACTTTGGAGAGGTGCATTCCTATGACTGGACGCGAGGGGCAACAGGAACTCAAGAAAATGGCTGAGCGGTTTGAAGAGAAGATTTATACTGCTGCGACAAGCCTGGTTCGTTATGCTTGTGTCCTATATATATATTACAATATATCTTTATAGTTTTTGCCTTTTGCTTTGTGGTACGTTGCAAGACACTTTGGAACTTCATTTGACTTGCAGTCTGATTATGTGCGTAAGATATCCTTGAAGATGCTGATTATGGAGAGAACACCCTTGGATCCAGGTATGGAGACTAATAATGATAACGAAAAAAATTACAAACTTTGGATATTAGTACTGCGAGTTTGAAAAGGCTAAAATGTTCCATCTTCTCTATTATCTTAATCAAGATTGAACATGACCACATAATACTCCAAGCCCCTCTTACTATATTCATAATAATCTACTTCGTTAATACTTCCTAAAATTATGAATTAACTTTTTTTTTTTGCCAATAGTCCGCAACTCGGAAACCCTTAACACATCCGTTGTCCCTCTCTCTATCAGGCTTTAGTATTTCACGTTAAAGCCCCTCATGAGGGTATTACAGTGGGGAAGGGATCCGGTAAGAGGAAAAACTAAAATGGGAAGAATAAGAAATATTTTTAGCCACACATTTCAAATAAGATGGAGAATTTTAAGGGGAGATGCATCTATTTTAGTAGGTACATCTAAAATGTATGATTGTGGTTTCTTATCACCCTTCTCCTTTTAGTTTTTCTTCTCATTTGATCCTAACTCTTACCGATATATTTAAATATAGGAGAAAGGTATAAAAAGTTCATATTTTGAAGGTTTTATTATTATTATTATTATTATTATTATTATTATTATTATTATTATTATTATTATTTAATGAAATGGTCATGTTTTAAAAGGTATAAAAAAGTGGTCAAAGATTTTGCATCATAGTTTTATACAACATAAGAGACCCAATTCAAAAATCTTATTAAAAGGTTACACACACACACACACACACACACACACACACACACACACACACACACACACATATATATATATATATATATATATATATATATATATATATATATATATATATATATATATATATATA
>LBNU01024265.1:19450-61510 GCA_014162995.1 Artemisia annua | reverse complement strand
GCTCATCTGCAAGCAGATTCACGGCAAAGGGTCATCAACAAGATGTACCTATTTATATCATTCTCTTAATTTTTTTGTTTGTATATGTGGTCTAAGATATTGGTTGTGCCGACCTTAGCTGTGATGATGTTAGCTGTGTCGAGATTAGTACTAATTGGAATTGCTTAAAAGATGGATTTACGTATGTTTATTCTTCTTGTAAAAGTGACGATTGTTTGTGTTTTAAGTGCTACTGTGCTAGCACTAAATGGCACCAACAGTTTCCTTCTACTTAGGTTGATTCATCTTGTATGCTGGACCATCAGGATATTCATAATTTGTGCTTTATCTTTAGCAATATGATGAAAAGAAATTTTATGCATATGATTGTTACTATATTTCAACATATTCCTGATATTGTGTCAGAATAGGAAACCGTAGAATTTAAGGACCTAAAAGGTTGATGGCTTTAGATCTTGATAGCTGTTGAGGTTTAATGGTGCATGCATGTAGTTAGGCTGCCATGGATTTTAGTAAATGCTTTGCGTTGCATCTTTGTTATTTAATGGACTAATGGTTACTTTCTGTTCAATTTGAGGCTTTTGCAACGATCTATAATTGAACCTGCACACACATGTATGAGCCTGTGAAGAAAGGAAAATAGAACCCTGTTCTTAGGCCGATTTTTGACTTCTTTGCTTACTTTGCACAATATTTAGTTCTCTGTTCCGTGTTTGCTTAAAAGGGTTAAATCCTAAGGAGTTAACGCAGGGTTATTTCGGCATTTAGTTAAATTAGTCTACCAAATACTATATTTTTGACGGACGCATTTTTGATATTGCATAGAGTGGAAACTTTGGAGAGGTGCGTTCCTATGACTGGACGCAAGGGGCAACAGGAACTCAAGAAAATGACTGAGCGGTTTGAAGAGAAGATTTATACTGCTGCGACAAGCCTGGTTCGTTATGCTTGTGTCCTATATATATATTACAATATATCTTTATAGTTTTTGCCTTTTGCTTTGTGGTATGTTGCAAGACACTTTGGAACTTCATTTGACTTGCAGTCTGATTATGTGCGTAAGATATCCTTGAAGATGCTGATTATGGAGAGAACACCCTTGGATCCAGGTATGGAGACTAATAATGATAACGAAAAAAATTACAAACTTTGGATATTAGTACTGCCAGTTTGAAAAGGCTAAAATGTTCCATCTTCTCTATTATCTTAATCAAGATAGAACATGACCACATAATACTCCAAGCCCCTCTTACTATATTCATAATAATCTACTTCGTTAATACTTCCTAAAATTATGAATTAACTTTTTTTTTGTGCCAATAGTCCGCAACTCGGAAACCCTTAACACATCCGTTGTCCCTCTCTCTATCAGGCTTTAGTATTTCACGTTAAAGCCCCTCATGAGGGTATTACAGTGGGGAAGGGATCCGGTAAGAGGAAAAACTAAAATGGGAAGAATAAGAAATATTTCTAGCCACACATTTCAAATAAGATGGAGAATTTCAAGGGGAGATGCATCTATTTTAGTAGGTACATCTAAAATGTATGGTTGTGGTTTCTTATCACCCTTCTCCTTTTAGTTTTTCTTCTCATTTGATCCTAACTCTTACTGATATATTTAAATATAGGAGAAAGGTATAAAAAGTTCATATTTTGAAGGTTTTATTATTATTATTGTTATTATTATTATTATTTAATGAAATGGTCATGTTTTAAAAGGTATAAAAAAGTGGTCAAAGATTTTGCATCATAGTTTTATACAACATAAGATACCCAATTCAAAAATCTTATTAAAAGGTTACATATATATTTTTTTTATAAAATGATACAAAAAGTTCACTTGGTCATGTAATGCGTGTGTGCCTTTTGGAACCCTGCAAAGACTGTCGGAAATAAGCCGGAGGAAGGTGAGGATGACGTCAAGTCATCATCCCCTTTGTGCCGTGGGTGACACAAGTGCTACAATGGCCAGGACAAAGGGTCGCGATCCCGTGGAAAAAATTCGCTTGGTCATGTAATGCGTGTGTGCCTTTTGGAACCCTGCAAAGACTGTCGGAAATAAGCCGGAGGAAGGTGAGGATGACGTCAAGTCATCATCCCCTTTGTGCCGTGGGTGACACAAGTGCTACAATGGCCAGGACAAAGGGTCGCGATCCCGTGAGGGTGAGCTAACTCCGATAACCCGTCCTTAGTCCGGACAAAGCTCATTTTTGATGAGTCATTAGCTTATCAACTTGAGCTTATGTTGCTTATATAAGTCCATAAGCCCAAATTGGTAAACTCATAAAAAGTGAGATATTAGCTTTCCAAATTCAGTTAGCCACGAAAATAAGCTAAACTAAGCACCCCATATGTGTAGATAAAAAACGGGTAAATAGACATGTTGAGGCTACCCAAAAAAAGTCAAGCCTTTTTTGGCTATGATGTACGTGGCCTAACGGGTATTCCGTGGCCGGGACTTTTTCGTGGCCATCTCGAGATGTTCACTTAGCGAGATTTGAACTCTGGTATCTTTTGAGACCTTCAGGCCGCCTTTACTAACATAATTTTTATTTATTTATTTACTAGACTAGTGAAATGTAACCGGTTGTTTAGGTAACTTATTTAATATTAGTAACTATCAAGTTAGCTTAGTTTAGTAGTAAGGTACTCTCATCAATGATGAGAATGCATGTGGAGGCTGAGTTTTTTTTGATTCAGATGTAAATGGTCTAACCGAGGTTTCCCCGTGACAGTTTCTAGCCCTTCCTTGACCACTCCTAGATGTGAACCTAGTAAGGTTTGAACCTTTGACCTCTTTTATGAGGTTCAAACATCACAAAATTACATTTTGTGGTGTCGAGAGAAAATGTTAGAAATGGTCTCGGGATACCCCATTAATCTGAAAAGACTCACTACTTTTAAATAACGTAAATGGATAAAGCCACATTAGTTTATCTAATATTATTAAGGAAGTTAAATTACCTAGGTCATGTTTAAGTACTAGTAGTAAAAACTTAGCCATGTCATGTAAATAATTGACTTGATTTAAAAGCATTTAATAAGGTAAGCCGTTTCTCTAATGACTTTTAAAGTGTTGCTTATTTTGTGGGTTTATTAGCTTATTTAGGAAAAATGTAAGCTNCGGCGCCTCGAGACGAATCGGACATAAAACGCATATGAGGCGGTGCCTCAGGTGGTTAATTTGGAACGTACGCCTCTGGTGGGTGAGGCGGTGGTGAAGCGTATGAGGTGGCGCCTCAGGGCCGAGGCGGATTTTGTACCATAAATCCATTTATGGTGTTTGATTTTCGTGGTGATGGTGTTTTTCGGTGGAAACTATGTTGAAGGAGAGAAAAGGGTAGATGTTGAAGATGGAAGAGCGGCTCATAAGAAAGAGATGTATTTGTATCTGTTATCTATATTACCCTAAAATGCTTATTACCTTTTATTGTTTTTCTTTGGGCCCAATTAATATCTTATACAAATGGGCCAAGTTGGAGTATTTTTTTACTTTTTTTGGTCTGATTAATAGTGGGTTTTACATACACAATGTAAATTTTAAAATATTTGTATAAAATATATAATTAAAAGTTTATAAATATGTAAATTAAATATATCAATACTTATATATGTATTAATTTAATTACGCCTCGACCTTACGCCTCGAGGCTTACGCCTCTTGAGGCGAAGGGAAAATGCCTCGAGGCTCGTTTCCGTATTTTTAAACTTTGGTTTAGTTACACTTATTTGTTGGTCTTATGAGCTAAATGAATTTTGAAAAAGTTATAAGCTCAGTTATTAAGCTTATTTTTAGGCTTATGAGCTTATCACTTAATAATGTATTTTAGACATTCTCAAAATGGAAGAATTAAAATTTTAAGCAACACACTTACTACACTTACTAATAATGGAATTATGTTTGTTTTGCAATAAAATGAATAGCTTGCACCATACTCATCTATACTACTTTATAAAACATTTAGGACTTGCTTTTGTAGAAAAAACTTTACTTGTGTGTGAATGGTTTATAATCTGGATATCAATCTGAATCATGTAATCACTTTCAGATTAAAGTATTTCGACCCTATATGTCTTGGGTTCACGAAATCCTTATTCGGATAAGATAGATTGTTGCAATTGAAATCTTAAGCACTAGAAATCAATCAAAAAACCTTAGAGTATTTTTTGTTGTTCTATATTGCAAATGAGACCAAAAGTGTGGTTATAACTACCACTAGAATTTAGTTATTTTCGGTTATATAGCAGTTATTTTCGGTTATATACCAAAAGACACAACGGTTCACCAACTGACAAGTTGGTTAATTTTTCCAGGAAAAACTGGTAACTGCAGATCTAAAATGGACCCTTTTATATTCTAAAAGAGAACCATTTTCCTACAGACTCTAAAATGGATCCTTTTATTTTCTAAAAGAGACCCATTTTCCTACAGACTCTAAAACGGACCCTTTTATACTCCAAAAGAGACCCATTTCCTGCAGACCCTAAAATAGACACTTTTATTATCTAAAAGAGACCCATTTCCTGTACTTGACCCAGCAATGGCACAAATCCTTAAGCCATGTGTTTTTGTCTTGGCAGAAACATATCATCAAAAGAGTGTGCACTCCAAACTTCCCTAACTCACAACCGAGTATGATATGAATCCCATTGGTCTCTAGTAAATCGCAATTAACACTAAAATTACCAACATTCCTCCCCCATTTTCATGTAATCCTTGATTTACTAAAATACACAAAACAAACCAAACTTATGCATAAATGAAAATGTCACTGTGGATTGGATTTTCACTTAGTATATTACACATTCCAGAAATTCAAAAATCAGGGTGTCGCTTAGGATTGCACCCTTTAATTCGTATGAATACCCAGAGATAATATACACATAAGTTACTATAATACTTTAGTGTTTATAAACTTGACGCTATTATAAAGCCATGTGTCCATATCCTTTGATAAGCATATAAAAACCAAGTCCAAGCTTCTTGAAGTGGCAAAACTTCATGCTCACATAGGTAGTCCTTTTATTCTTGCACCTGCACATGCAATTTTTCAAAAGAAGTATTAAGAAGTTGAACTTCAACCTAATACCATCTGCAAAACCGAGCACATACCTTGGGATGCTTTTGTTGAATGTGCTCCAGTCACTAAAAATGAACTTTCCACATTGAATTCAGCTCCTAGCGTTAGCTAGAAGGGAGTTGGGTGTCTCACCCTTAGAGATTTAAATGGACTTTAATCCCATCCATATAGCCGACTTGTGTACTAAGTTTCTGGCTAATCCTTTTGTTAAGTGATCCGCCATATTTTGTTGAGATCGAACAAAATCCACGAAAATCACTCCATTTGTAATGAGCTCACGAACCATACTGTGTCTAACACCTAAGTGTGTAGACTTTCCATTGTATATTTGACAGTATGCTTTAGCCAAAGTGGCTGCACTATCACAGTGAATAGAAATAGGAGAAATTGGTTTTGGCCATAACGAATCTCATTTATAAGATTCCTCAACCATTCTGCCTGTTTTCCAGCCGCAGCTAATGCTATAAACTCTGCTTCCATAGTTGAGTCAGTAATACAAGTTTGCTTCTTGGAAGCCCATGAGATAGCACCTCCACCAAGCAAAAATAACCAACCAGCTGTAGAAGTATGATCTTCTGAATTAGTTATCCAACTTGCATCAGAATATCCTTCTAAAACTGTAGTAAACCCAATATATGATAAACCATAATCCATGGTTTTCTTGAAGTACTTGAATACATGCATTAGAGCATGCTAGTGATGAGTACTAGGATTACTAGTATGTTGTATTAATCGTTTATGTCAAGGGTTCACGTGATCAACATGGCTGGAAACTTTGGTTATAATATGTATTTATGTTTTAGTTAATAGGTTATTTATGCATGCTTTTAGTTTATTGATTATGGGTCAAAGTAGGACCTAGTATTATGGAAGCGTTGGTTGTTTCCTGTTTACTAGGAAACAGTTATGCACGTTTATGTTTAGCTTTGCTTATAAATAGGATAGGTTTGCTTTTGTTTTGGTGTACTCAGTTTCCCTTATACGGAATAAATATACCATTGAAAACTCCAAAACCAAGTGTATTATCAGATTGCTGTTTTGATAGGTGTGGAGTGTGATTTTGTGTGGTGTGTTTCGAGTGCCAAGAGGGACTGATTACCAACATAGTATACCTACTCAATTTACCCATAGCATAAGCAATATCCGGTCTTGTGCTTGTCATTGCATACATCAAGCAACCAATTGCTCTAGAGTACTCAAGTTGATCTACAGCCTTGCCTGTATTAGGCATAAGTTTGATAGTTGGATCTAAAGGAGTGCTTACTGTACAACAATCATCACATTTGAACTTCTTGAGTATTTTCTCAATGTAATGTGATTGAGTAATTGTGATACCCTTGTTCTCACGTTTAATCCTTATACCAAGGATCACAGGCTCCCCCATATCCTTCATGGAGAAATTTGCTGCCAAAAACTCTTTCGTTTTATCCACTTGATCTTGATCAGTTCCAAAAATCAACATGTCATCAACATATAAACAAATGATGACTCCTTTACCAAAATCATCAAATTTGCAATATACACACTTGTCAAATTGGTTTAGTATAAACCCATTAGACAAGACAACCTCATCAAATTTTTGATGCCATTGTTTTAGAGCTTGTTTGAGTCCATATAATGATTTAACTAATTTACACACCTTATGCTCATTTCCAGGCATAATAAATCCTTCTGGTTGCTTCATATACACCTCCTCATCCAAATCACCATTTAAGAATGTTGTTTTGACATCCATTTGATGGATCACTAGATTATAAATAGATGCTAAAGCAATAAATAATCTAATTGTGGAGATTCGAGCAACCAGAGCATAGGTATCGAAATAATCGATTCCTTTCTTTTTGTATAAAGCCTTGGATAACCAATCGAGCTTTAAACTTGTCAATTGTTCCATCAACTTTCATCTTCCTTTTGAAGATCCATTTGCAACCCAAAGGCTTGCAAACTGGTGGTAGATCAGATAAAATCCATGTATAATTTTCCATAATTGAATCCATCTCATCATTAATTGCTTCTTTCCGGAATGCAACATCACGAGATTGCATAACTTCATCAAATGTTCTTGGATCCTCTTCTATACTGTAACAGTACGAGTATTGAGGTCCAAACTCATCTCTAGATCCCTCAACTAAATATAGTTGAAAATCATATCCAAATGATTTAGCTATCCTTGCTCTATTACTCCTACGAGTTGTAGGAATTTCAATTGGAGTTTCACCAATTTGACCTTCGTTTGAACTTGGTATCAGACTTTTAGGTCTAGGTATTGAAGTGAATCTTTTTTCATTAAACATAGCATCTCTTGACTCTATAACCGAATTAATGGATTATATATTCATTAGGTTCTATTACATAGAATCTATAAGCCTTGAAATGCTCAGCATATCCAATAAATATGCAATCAATACCTTTTTCACCAAATTTTCCCCTTTTTGGTTTCGGGAGTCTTACGACTGCCCTACAACCCCAAACTCGTAAATATGCCAAGTTAGGTCATTTTTTATACCAAAGTTCATATGGAGTGACTTTGTTCCTTTTGTTAGGAACTCTATTTAATAAATAACAAGCCGTCAATATGGCTTCACCCCAAAATCCTTCACTCAAACCCAAGTAAGACAACATGGAATTAAACATTTCTTTAAGAGCCTTATTTTTCCTTTTAGACACACCATTTTGTTGTGGTGTATAAGGAGCCGTAGTCTCATGTATGATTCCTACGGATTGGAAGTAACTAGGATCATAATATTCACCACCTTTATCCGTGCGTAAAGTTTTAATTAGATCATTTTGTTGCAACTCAACATCAGTTTTATAGATTTTAAATTTATTTAAGGCTTCATCTTTAGCATGGCATAGATAAACATAGCAAAACCTAGTTGCATCATCTATAAAAGTAACAACATACTTTTTTATTCCATAATGAAGGTGTAGCATGAAAATCACATAAATCACTATATATCAACTCCAAAACATTAGAATCTCGTTTTATTTCTTTAAAAGGCTATCTAGTGATTTTTGTTAACACGCAAGTGTTGCATTTTTCTAAGTTGATATCAAATTCTAGAATTAAATTATCCTTTGACATAGCAATCATACGTTTATAGTGAACGTGTCCTAAACGTGCATGCCACATAGAAGAATCAACAACTCTAGAACTAATCATGCAAACACTACTACAATTATCAGGAACTGAATTAAGATTTAACATAAATATGCCATTAATATAGTATCCGAAACCAACAAATACACCACGTCTTGATAAGATATACTTATCAGATTCGTACAGTTGTCTATAACGAGACTTATTTAACACGAGACCGGACATAAGGTTCTTCCTAAGTCCCGGTACATACACAACATTAACTAAAATAATAGTTTTTTCCAAAACTGAATTCTAAAACAACACTTCCACCTCCAAGTATTGGTTTGGTTGACTCGTCGCCCATATGAAGAACGGATCCATCTTGCACCAGATGAAAAGTATCAAACCAGCAACGATCCTTACATGCATGACAAGTTGCACCCGAGTCAATCCACCAAGCAAATGCATCATCCTGCAAATAACATATTTCAGAAATATGCGACACATAATGATTAAAAGGAATTACATCAAAGTCAAAATTCAGACCTAGTGATGAATTAGGGTCCTTAGACCCTTGTCCCGAACCAAAAGTGTTACCAGCATTGTTCCTTTTTACCAACACGACAATCCTTTTTGTAGTGACCCGTTTTGCCACATTTCCAACAAGTCAATTTAGACTTTTTGTTGGATCCGTCGTTGTTACCATCATTCTTCCTTTTCTTTCCCTTTGAAATTTTTGTTGTTATTCTTGTTCTTACCTTTTATCATATTTACCAAAGAAGAACCATCAATTTCTTTACCCTTTCCTTTACCACTTTCTTCCGCCCTAAGAGATTCCTCTATGCGAAAGTGGCTTCCAAGTTGTACAAGTGACAACTCATCCTTGTTGTGTTTTAAACTGTGTTTAAAATCCTTCCATGAGGGTGGAAATTTGTCTATGATAGTAGACACAGAAATGGATTCATCCATTTTCAAACCGTGTTGTGTAAACTGTCCTAGAATTTGAAGGAGTTTGTGATATTGTTCCATCACAGACCTTGAATCAACCATTCTGTAATTGTTAAAATTACAGACAAGAAACTTTTTCCTTGAAGCATCTTCTGCCATGTATTTTGATTCAAGGAGTCATTTTGTAATTTATCCACATTTTGATACACATCAAATAAGGCATCAGACATACCGTTTAAGATGTGGCCACGACAGATGTAATCGTCATTCTCCCACTTGCATTGTCTCCTTGAGTGATCCAGCGTCTCATCCTCCATCAATTCAGGCATGGGGGTACTCAGCACGTACACAACCTTCAACCATAGTTGTCAAAAGCAAATGCGATTGCAAGGCACAAAGACCCAAAATCTTGCCTAGGCGAGAGGCGCATAAAAAGCGCGGGCCCGAAAAAAAGCGCATGGTTGCAATAAACTTTGATTTTGATTCATTTTGTGTTTCTGGTTAGATTCTAGGGTTGCAATAAGATTCACACTGCATTCTAACACTATCCCACTAACTTAATTGGATTAAAACACTCTAAATAAAAAAATCCCAAATCGTACCATGAACCCTAATTTACAAAATCAAACCAAACGTGTTTCTGGGTATGATTCGATCCTTGTATCATGTTTATAACATGATTCCGACCAAAACCCACTAACTTAATTGGATTAAAACACTCTAAATCAAAAAATCCCAAATCGTACCATGAACCCTAATTTCCAAAATCAAACTAAACATGTTTCTGGGTATGATTGGATCCTTGTATCATGTTTATAACATGATTCCGACCAAAACCTGCTCATTTAATCACACTCCTAGGCCCAAATCGTCGCTTTAAATGTCTGTGAGCCTGAGCCTAGGGTTTTGGGCGCTGTGGGTCCGCCTCGCTGTCGCCTGTCGCCTAGGCGCACAAGGCGCTCGCTTTTGACAACTATGCCTTCAGCGTGGTGAGAAGAAAGTGCATCTTCTTATGCCAGCACCTGAAATCATTTCCCTCAAACTTATCTAACTTCCCAAACTTTGATGTCATATCCTTAACAGTGTCACCCATGATTAAAACCAGGAAATACTTTAATCTTTGTAGGAAAAAACTTTACTTGTATGTGAATGGTTTATAATCTGGAAAAAACTTTACTTGTCAACTCGAACTTATTGTCTTATTTAAGCTCATAAGCTCGTAATCCCTAAAAGTGGAGATCATTAGCTTTTCAAAAGTTCAATAATTCCATAATCNTGTCAATAAAGTGTAGCACAAATTAACCCATTGGATATTAACTATGCTAGGCATGATTATAACGATCTTTTGATTTCGTTGTTGTCGCTAATTGATGATGATATGATATGACATGATTAAATGCTTGTTCATATTTTTTTCCTTGTAGATTCTTCCATGTGCTGCTAAATTTAGAACGGAACCATTTCCCCGATACAACAAGCTTCACGCTATCTTTGTTGAGGACACGAGTAAGGGTCTTCAAGCAAACGGTCTTGGAGTTAAAGTTGAAGACGTTGTACCAGAAAACCAAATCATCCCGTGTTTGGAAGGTAAAAAGGTCCACGACAATGGGAATGCTTCCTCATTCAATAGAGTTAAAGAGATTGTAAGCAATAAACGCAAAAGAACTGACGGTAATGACTTAAATGGCGATTGTGTGAAATCAAAAGTGGCTAATCAAGGAATCAATGCAGTTAATGACATGATGGGCAAAATAGCAACTGAGATGAAAGATTTACCTAGCCTCACACTCGATGAGCGTCTTGTGGCGATGTCCGTGATTGGTGGGAGTGAGCCACTTACTGTGATGTTTGATTAGTTGGATGAGGAGGGAAAAGTTCGTATGTCACAGATGGTTGCAGTTGGTGTGATAAACTAGTCTTAGTAGTATGTTTCTATTAGTGGCATCATGTGGATGTTAGTATTTCTGTTATGTGACGTTTTGTGAATCTTGTGACTTTCTTATATCGTCTTAGGCATGAGACTCATTAACCCACAGATTATGGTCTGAGGCATCAGCTGGTTTATTGTCTTATTATTCTGATCTAGTTTTAGTTAACCTACTGTCAGAAATCTACGTATCAGATAGATCTTAATCTATTTGATCTAGTTTTAAGATGATCTTAACAGTAAACACATGTAAATACAAAAACATTGTTAAATCTTTGTATTTGTAACTTTCAAAGCAATTTTTAGGGATACTATTTCTTCTAAACATTACCTTTCACATATCGTTTTGAAACATGATGTATAAGCTTACTCAACATTGCCGGTAATTAACATATTCGCAAAATTTATAGCAACTTGCTAATAACTTATCTGTAAAGATATATTTCCTAGACTTATACTAGTAAATAATAAACATTTCAGAATTTTGTTCATTTACACTTTGCTGAAAGACAAACCATCATATTATAGCATAACTTGTTTTTCAATTTGATCGCTATCATAATTCATAGCTTGTAGCAATTCTTAACGAATCAAGCTCAAACGTGTTATCAACTCCTTGTGAGTTATTTTCGAAAAAAGTGTTTTATCGTTACATAAAACTTAACTGTGTCTAGATTTTAAAGCATTTTATAGGGAGAAGCATTTCCGTTGAAATAAAGTGGTTCTAATGATTTGAAGTGCACTTTCATAGTTATAATACACATACAAATGTTTCTATAGATTTTCACTTTGTTATAGCATCACTCTTGAAATAATCAAACTAAACGTCATAGTCGTAACGAACATGAATTGACCAGACAACTTTTGACATACGTTGCATCACAAATATCTGCTTGACATACGTCTATAGATATATTTATATTTTTTTTGCGTAAAGACCTTTTTAGGGATTTAAGAGTTAAGACTATAACATGATTAATATGTTTGCTTTGAGAATGAGACTAAGAAATATAAATATGCATGGTATTGGTATTTATGCTTCTTATATTTTTAGATAACAATAACAAATATCGCAAGGCTTTAAAAGTTTATTTTGTACACTTTCATTTTTTCTCAAATGTTAGGGCCTATCTCGTAGATATAGCACGGGGCCTTCAAATTTCACGAGACGGCCTTGGAGTTATCCATCAGGTTGTGAGAAAGCAAAGAGGAAAGAGTAACTAAAAGTGACTGATTGCACATTTTGTTTAAACCGTAGTGTAAAGGAATAATGAACTAAAGTGTAAGAAAACAGGGTTCTTGCGATCATCTATAAGTCTATAACCACTAAAAAAAACTACTTAAATTTTCCACATTTTAAAGGTCAAATGGCCATGTTTAAAAATGTGTAAAATTATTGAATCCACACTTTCTCAAGTGTGGTAATGATGGGTGTGACAAATTTTTCTACACTTATAAGTGTGGAGATATTGTCCAAATTTTTATGGTTAAAAGTGTGGAAATATTTTTTAAATATCCAAACTTATAAGTGTGGCAAAATTGCAAATAATTATATAACAAAAAGTCTGAAAACATTTGTGACACATATAAGTGTAGTTTTATTGTAATTAACACTTATATATGTGGATTATTTTTCAAAATATTTGTGACACCTATAAATGTAGCATAATTATTATCCATATAAAAAAAAGTCCACAATTTAACATACCGTGACAAAATAAGTATAGAGAGTAGCATTATTTTTTGTAGTGAACGAGTAAGCCTTTACTTTTCATCCGTTATTAGACTAACTGAACAAAACTAGAAATATGACATTTTTTTGGATAGGATGCAATTTATTTTCTAATGTGGATAAATACGATATGTCATTAAGCACATCTTCGCATAATTTTGTCACAAATATGCATCGAGTGTCCGAGTCTACCTACATTGCGTCACTAGTCCATACGTATTCTGTATAAATGGAACAAGTTGACTTCCTATATTTTTAGAAATATGGCTATAGTATCGACTATTGACTGGAGCATGCATAGTTTGAACTTTGAACTTAGAATACATTTTGAAATCAGTTCTCAAGTGTTTGAGTACGGAAAAAAAAAATTAGGAAATAAGTAAACATTTGGTGAAAATATTTTACTTTAAAATCAAATAAATTCATTTCTTTTTCAGTTCTTTTTTATATTCTTTCCCTTCTTAAGTAATACTCGAGAACACAACAGTTTTTGTTTTCTTCATTCTTTTTCTTTCATTACTTAAGTGATACTCGATAACATAATATGAGAACTCACATTATAAGTGATCAAGTTACTATATTTTTCTTTCTAGAATTATATGATAAGACAAACTAAACAAGATATATAACACAAAAATCTGAGCTCGTGTATGAATATTTGAGATTTTTGACAAATGTTTACATTAAGAAAAGAATTCATGTCTCACATAACTCATGAAAAGCCCTTTGTTCCACCCTGACAGTAGAAGCGGAGCCAGAAAGTTACGATTGATGAGACAAACTTTGCTAATTACTAGAAACTAATTACTAATCGGTTCGTTAAAAAGACAAATTACCAAAACAGCCAGATATTTTTAAAAATTCAATACACACTATAAAATTTTCGTTAGGAGGCACGTGCTCACCCTGCCGGTCTCCCATCTCCGCCTTTGGCAGCACGCCAGCACCCAATCCCACTGTTTAAAGTTGCAAACCGAACTAATAACTATGTCCAACAATCTGAAAACATCCCTACGATATATCCTCAAGCAAACTATATTTACCCGACAACTTACAAATGATCAAGCACGTCAAATGGACACCATCTAGTTCTACCAATTTACTCAACTCCAAAAAAATGGTCCCTATTCCCAATTGTAATAATATTCTGATATCCAAAATGACATCCTATTGGCCCATAATTCGGTGGAAGTTGTGATCACTAAAACCCTTATCCACTACTCCCAAAGTTACCACCTTTTTAATATTATAGTTGCCACCATTGTGGGCAAAGCATGTACTATTAAATGTGTTATGTCTATATATATACACTAAAGTTTTCATTGATACTTGTGTCCAAAATATCACATATAACAAACTAGACTAATATTTCCAAATTAAGAAAGTTTTTTTCTTTTCTTGTGCTATCTTCATATCCATCTTTCCCCTTAACCTAGCCTCCATGGAAGGCACAAATGATGAACGTTTGGATTTTGGGAAGATGGGTTATGGGTATGTGTTTTTATTTCTTAATCTTATGTTTGCATGAATATGTTACATATATAGTATGTTTTAATTTGTTTGTGTTGCATGTAATATGTAGTGATAGTTATGTTTTGATGTTGTATGTAACTAAGTATGTCACATCAAGTGATAGATCATGCAAATATGTTTCATTTTGGTACAATTATTTTGCATGATGACAACAATTTAAACATGGTTATTAGCGGATCTATATGTAACATAATGGATTTGTGGCTTGTGAAGCTATATTTATTTAAAAAGGACATAAGATATCCTATAATTATTTATCAGAATATGGTGGATAAAAAATTATTTATCAGAATATGGTGGATAAAAAATTCATTTTGTAGACGACTAATTTTAAACACGTAATGATCATTAACCACGTTACGTACGTGAACACTTATTTTGAGACGAATGGAGTATTATAAAAAAAAAAAAAAAAAAAAAAAAAAAAAAAAAAAAAAAAAAAAAAAAAAAAAAAAAAAAAAAAAAAAAAAAAAAAAATCCTAGATCCAAGTGAATTTTTGTTAGTATACTAAGTTTACATAAGTTTATATATTTTGTTATGATTTACTTTGTATAAGTATTGTAATGTTACATGATGATCTTTGGTGGACTTTTTAGATGCAAGCACTATCGAAGAAGATGTATGATTCGAGCTCCTTGTTGTAACGAGGTCTATGATTGTCGTCATTGTCACAATGAGGCTGCGGTACGATAACTACGTTTTTCATGTAACTTACGTTGTTTTGTCTAGCTCAATTACGTAGATCTACGTCGTTGTTAGAAAAAGGAGGCGATTTGTACATCATATTTTTTAAATTTATTTATCGCTAAAATATGTAAAATTACCATTTTACCCATAAAACTAGCTCAACTCTTTTTGACCCGTTTGAGCATTTCTTAGGACGAAAATATCATAATACATATTTTGAATACATGTGGTGTACAAATTACGTCCATTTTGTCATGGAATTTGAGATTCTGAATCAATTGCTTTGTGACTTTGTGTTTCGAGTTTTCAGAATATGTTGAAACGCATCTATGATCGCCATGAGCTTGTTCGATCTGATGTGAAACAAGTACGTTTCAAACGTGCACATTTTAAATTCATTTTTCTAGTTCTAAGGATGGCAAACGTTATAACTAAGTGAATATGATATATTTCTTACAGGTGATTTGTTCGGTTTGTGACACAGAACAGCCGGTACGTTTTAAAAGCTCGATCTATGACAAATGAACGATTACTTGCTAAAATCACTAAATCGTTTATTTCATCATACAGGTTGGCCGTACCTGCACAAATTGTGGTGTCAATATGGGGGAATACTTCTGTGACATCTGCATATTCTACGACGATGATGTATAAAAACAGAACATTATATTTTGTATATTCTATATATCTTACACATAATGTTTATGTTTCACTGATTTTTGATCATTGTGTTGCAGCTTGACAAGGGTCTGTTCCATTGTGACGATTGTGGCATCTGCAGGTTCGTGAGCTGACCGCACAAAGTTCATAGCTGGTCTTTTTTAACTCTTTAGATTGTTGAACGTGTTACTAATTTACATCACTTTGTTTGTGCTCAGGGTCGGTGGTCGAGAGAACTTCTTCCATTGCAAAAAATGCGGTATGTTTAGACAGGTTTTGGTATATCTAATTGCGGAGGTGGCAAAATGGGTGGGTCGGACTAGTTTGGTAGAAAGTCAAAATGGGGTCGGTCGGGTTTGACCAGAAATACTATATCTGTAATAATGTAACTTTGACTACAAAGCGATAAGGAGATATTATTCATTATAAATAAAATTTGTTTAAAAAAAGTTTGTCCCACGACTGTTTGCTTCTGGGCTATTTTATGGAATTTACGAAGTGTTATCTTCGCAGGATCTTGCTATTCCATTGGTCTACTTGGTAACCACTCATGTGTTGAAAACTCAATGCGGCATCATTGTCCCATATGTTATGAGGTTTGCGTGTTCTATACTTGTATCTTATACGCCTTGTCATTTTTGTGAAAAATTAGGAAACTTAATTGTGATCACTATGTTGACAGTATATGTTCGATACAATGAAAGACACTGCTGTGATGAAATGTGGGCACACTATGCACCGTGATTGTTATAACGAGATGCTAAAGCGTGACAAGTAAGCCTTCTGACAGTTTTCACTCTGAATGTGTCGATCTGGGTTGTGTGTTGTCAAAAAAACCGGTCAGATGTGGAGTCTAGTTTTAAAGCATACTTCCTTCAATCAGTTTTATCGAAAGATTCAGATTATTATGATAATATCATTTGTCTCGACTTTTTTTGGTATTGTAACAGATTCTGCTGTCCGATATGCACCAAATCAGTAATGGACATGACTGCACACTGGAAGCTGATAGATGAAGAGGTCGGTCTATAGAACCCATTATGATATTTCTTTTTTATTTTTTTAGTAGAACATCTTGAGTTTTGATATGTTATTTTTGCAGATTGAAGCTACCATGATGCCTGAGGATTACAGGCATAAAAAGGTATTACCATTAGAGTACCCAAACTTATTCTTTATAGCATTTTTTTTTTTTTTTTTTTTCATGGTTTCCGACACCTTTGACCCTACTAGCATATCAGTATTTATTTTTTTATATCATTTTAAATAAGCTAAATTGAATCAGACTGAGATAGGAGTAGAGTTGTCTTAACAAGAAAGGGTGGCATGATAGGTGGGCCGACTTGTTAGGAAATGGGTCAAAATGGTTTAAAACAGCAGGGTCGGTCAGGTTGGCCCGCATAACACGGTTTCTCCATGATCTAACTTTTCTATTTATCTACTAACAAATGGAAAATGATAGGTGTAGCAAGGTAACACACAAAAACAGAAGACGATAAAATATGATCACGATTATAATCTAAATCTTTGATTTCAGTTTAGAGCTGTTTCTCAATGGAACTTATTTGACTTCTTTGAGATAAAACACACTGCAAATCGACTCATTCATAAGTACTGCGTTTGCAGGTTTGGATACTGTGTAACGACTGCAATGACACTACTGAAGTTTACTTCCATATAGTTGGACAAAAATGCCGCCATTGTAGATCATATAACACTAGGACGATTGCACCTCCAGTTCTCCCTCAAGAATGACCACAACGCTGGTCTACCTTCATAAGAGTTTGATTCATATATCTATCATATATATTCGTTATACATGCGAAATATGAACATTGTATTTACCATTTTAATTGCTGGACATATGGTTTTGGTGCGTCTCAGGAACATTGTTTTCAGCCAATTCTTCCTCCACTTGTGAGGATTGAAGTAGACTTTGCGAAACAACTTGGTTTATGTTGTAATCGTAGACCTTGTTTTCTTGATGTATAATATTCTTGTTATTCATCTTTAGAAGTAACAAAATCCTGAAGGAAATAGACGGGTACTAAAAGTTCTGTCTTAGGTAACTACTTCTGGAGGTTCACATTCACATCTTGTGATCTATTTCGGTCCTGCACGTGTTTCCAATGTTGGCTTTTTTATGGGTTAAACTCAGATGGGATTTACTTATGACTTGGTTTGAGGTATAATACAACTACACAGATCAAAAATTAGCTATTGAATCATGACCTGAATCAAACTCTGGCTAAATCGGTTGGACAGATCACGATAAGCTCATAAGCCATCATAATATAAAAAGAAGTCATTCGGGTTCATAAATTTTGTTGATCCGAAACACTTTTTTGCACATCTTTAAACAGGAAAATAACCTGTCAAATGCGACGGCAAGGATTTATGCATGGCATGAGCTCTGACCCGTTTGACATTTTTCTTTTTCACTTATTTCATCCCATTTGACCCGTTAGAGTAAAATAAAGCCATACACGCCAATTCACAAGTAGAAGACTCCTACTACTTTATGCCTATTACCTTTACAAAGAGTGAAATCCGTAAACCTAAAATCCGTAAACCTACTATCATCGATTAGATATATTCATTTGATACCAATTCGGCCAAAGTATTACACGTTATGCTTCTAAAGCAAGTTTGATGCACCATGATGCATATGATCAACCTGGATTATATACATCCATTCAGGCAAATCAGTGCACACAGTCTCTTATTCGTTAACATACATTACACAATTTACTATCGTTTGAACATATGCACATATATATACGACCAATTATGCACAGAATGTATTATATACACACAAAGAACAACACGTACATAAGCTTCTTTTAACCTTATCTTTCTGCAGTTTGGCTTTGGCATGACCAATGAGAGCTAACGGGCTTAGCAGCTGAAATCTGTACACGTATCACCTCATGAATTGCACCTCGATAAAGCACATCAAGAACTTCTTGTTCTTCGGTCATTGCAAGATCTACTAAGGAAGCCTTTCTTGAAATTGACTCGTCACGCAGACGGAATCCATACATCCATCGACCAAGCTTCCACCATCGAACACATATTTGTCGATCAGAAATCTTGCAGTTATATAGAGCTTCCATCACACGCTCAGCCTGCGCAAAACAGCAATAATTTAGCTAACTAATAAAAGATATACGATATAAATAAATATTGTATGCTTACCGGCACTCCAAGCCATGCAATACAGTAGTGCATACCAGCCAAATTAAGCAGCACATGAAGATTTTCTTTGAAAAAGAACAACACTATATCTCTGAATTCAAATTGCATAGCATTCATGTTTTGCATTGCAACCAAATAATGATTAACCTCAACAGATTCTGAGGATATGCTTTGTTCCAAGAATGCAATAACAGCATCGGCTTTACTAGCCATTTCATGATGCTTATTGACGTAAAATCCCCTCCATCCCTACAGTCACAAATAAAAACCTATAAGAATATTGGTTTGTATAAGGATGTATGGTTTTAGATAAATCCTAATGTTTATTTGATACGAAACTACAACTACAAATCTACAATGATTATGATTTTTTTGTGTCTTTCTTGTTCATTCTCGCAAGGAAAATCGGTTAATTTACCAAATTCTACTTCACTCAGTTTTGTAACAACTCCCAGCATAGGGAGGATTTGACATTCCATTTTGAAAGTGATTATGAGTATTAGGATAACAATAACACGATAACCAAGCCACATGAAATCACACTACATGAGGTAGTGTTTGGATGCGCTTTTGCTTGTTTAAAGTTGTGATGACAAGTTCATTAAAGTGCTAAGCGAATTCTGTTTATGTTTAGGATTTACAAGTAAAATAGGGAAATGAGCTCCAAAAAATCACTATTCAGAATCACTTTTGTTACAAGTTGCACCTACTCTTAAATAATCAATGACCAGAATCACTTTCCATATGCCCAAAAACTCTATAAACCAATTATCTAACCATCTCCAAGGTGGCCTAGTAGTATAGTGGTCCCAAAGTCTCAGAAGAGACCCGAGTTCCAACCTCGTTTGGTAAACGTCATAGGATAGCTAGGGAAAAGTCCCGAAACGGCCACGGAAATACCAGTTAAGCCGCATACATCATAGCCAAAAAATGCTCGACTTTTCCCGGGTAGCCTAAACAGAGATCCATATCCCGTCTACTATAAACCAATTATCTACAAGTAACCGTACTATCACATCAAACCACATATACCAAAGACATAAAAAAAACGAAAACATAAGAAATAAAACCTTCAAATTAGAGTCCAACAAATTTTGCTGCTGAAGCTGATGTGGATTAAACTCAGGAACAACACCATTATCATCCAACTCTAAACTTGGCCACCTGTCTTTACACAGACCCGCCCAAATATGATCCGACCCGCATAACTCCCGCCAAAATCTACTACATTTGCCCAATGCACATAAGTCCAGTTCCTTCATCAAAATCAAAACTTTATCTCATAAGAATCATAAAAACACTAATTCCATCATAACCCAGATTTTATTTTTTATAAACAAGCATTAAATTAAGAAAATTTAAGGGAAAATATCCAATTTTTTCATAAAAATCAAAACTTTAATTTACAAGAATTATAAAAACAACAATATGATCATAACCCAGGTTTTACTTTTTTATAAAAAAAATCAATAAATTTTTTAAAAAATTATGATTTTTTTTTTTTTTTTTTTTTGGTTTGAAAATTGAAACTTTAATTCATAAAGATTAAAAAAAAAAAACTATATATATATATATATATATATATATATATATATATATATATATATATATATATATATATATATATATATATATATATATCATAGCCCAGTTGCTAAATTTTATTAAAATACAAAAAATTAACAAACTGAAAGGGTAATTAAGGGGATTAAATTACAAGAAAAAACCCAATTCATAAAAATTTTAAAACATCAAATTTCATAATAAAAAATTATTCAAAAAAAAAAAAAAAAAAAAAAAAAAAAAAAAAAAAAAAAAAAAAAAAAAAAAAAAATAAAAAAAAATAAAAATTTTAAAAAAAAAACAAAAAAACAAAAATAAAAAAAAAAATAAAAAGTCAAAAAAACAACAAAAAAAAAAAAAAAAAACCATAGAAAAAATTATTACTTTTTATAAAAAAGAAAAAAAGAAACAAACCTGAAGTAAAGATGCAATTTGGAAAGCAATATCTGTTGGAATTGAGTTGTTTATTGATTGTTTGTTCATAATTTATTTTGTTTAAAATTATGTTTATAAATTTTGATGAAGAAATGGTATTTGAAAGGGATTATTATGTATAAATTTTGATGATCATGTGGGTGATGACGTCAGCAAATAAATTTGTGGTGTGATTGATTGCGTGGAGGTGTATAAAGCAATGGTCACTTATGTGGCAAAGTTTATTTGTCACTTTTTTATTGTTATGGTAAACAAATTGTCAATTTGTCAATTATGGGTTAGAGCACTCCTATTGGGGTGAGCAAACAACCCGAACGGACCGGACCGACCGACGGATTGACCGAGATCGATCACATTCGGTCGGTCTTCGGTGTAGGCTTTTTGGTTAATTCGATTGTTGGTTCGGTCTGATCCGACCAAAAAACCGAAAATCTTGCTTTTTGGACCGGACCGACCATATTCGGTCTCGGTCTCGGTCCCGATTTTTACCTTAATTCGGTCTCGGTTTTTGGCCGTCCGTTCCCGGACCCATGCTCACCCTTACTCCTATTTTACAGTAACTTTTCTTTTTTCTTTTTCTTTTGTTTAATACTCTATTCGTGTCAAAATTATAATACATATTTTCTTTTTAGGACAAAAGTTCAATATAAAACTCATATTTGTCATAAAACCAATGAACCAATCATAGTCACTAATTTCTTTTATCAAAATAAAAAAAAAATAAACTTTCACCTTTTTTTAAAAATTAAATATCTCGCAAACCGTTAGTCGTTACGCGAAAAAAATCATACCATCACGACGAGAATTAAATCATCTTTCTATAGATATGCATTGTTATATACTTTCGACGAACTTTTTTTTAAAAAAATCGACCAGAAAAATCACATATGATTTGTAAAAATCACATGTGATTTAAAAATCACATATGATTCGTAAAATCATATATGATTTGTAAAAACCAAATCATATGTGTTTTTACGAATCACAAATGATTTTCCTGGGCGAAAATTTAAAAAAAAAAATTCGTCGAAAGTAGATAACAATGTATATCTATAGAAAGACAATTTAATTCTCGTCGCGATGGTATATTTTTTGTAGCTTGAAAATTTACCGTTTGCAAAGTATGTTGTTTTAAAAAAAAAGTGAAAATAATTTTTTATTAATTCAGATAAAAAATTGATGGCTATAATTGATTCATTGGTTTTATGACAAATATAAATTCTATATGTCTTCTTTTTAGATGTCTTAAAATAATTGTCCAAGTTCTATTTTTAGTATAAAAAGAGAATTTTGTTTGGAAATATTCTTTGTGTGGTTAAAAATTGTAATCGCCCAACTTGTATTAAACCTTGTGTTTGTTGTTTCTTGACAATAATTTTGCGATGGAGGGAGTAGTAACAAATTATAAAAGTTAACTTAAAATTACACTACTTTTATCACTTAAGCATTCACAAAAGCCTAAGACATTGTCATGCCACCACCCTACGCTTTATGCTACCTTATGTCACGTCTTTTTATAAACTCGATATATATGAAATATGAAATAAATATATAAATATTTTCATATTTTGAGACGCCTTATGTTACGCTTTATGTCGTCTTTTTGTAAACTAGATATATATGAAAACAAATACCCTATAGCTCGGTTTGTAAATTTGGCACGAGGCCTTATAATGTAATGAGAGGTGTGATGTCAAGCCATAGTTCTGAGTTATAGGGCTATAACTTGCCCTAAAGCTTGTCATACCAAGTGCTCTTATTAAAAATTTTGTTGTATGTTTTAGGCAAGTTGTAATCGTCACCATCTATATCATCGTCATTTTATCATTCACTTCTTTCATCACATTAATTATCAAAGAGTCATAATGCATGGTAATCACCAAAATAAACAAATAAAAACATATCACGTAAAATACAATATACTTCACCAAACAAATTCATAGAAAAAATTATTACTTTTTATAAAAAAGAAAAAAAAAAAGAAAAGAAACAAACCTGAAGTAAAGATGCAATTTGGAAAGCAATATCTGTTGGAATTGAGTTGTTTATTGATTGTTTGCTCATAATTTAGTTCTAAATTATGTTCTAAATTTTTTTTGATGAAGAAATGGTATTTGAAAGGGATTATTATGTATAAACTTGATGATCATGTGGGTGATGACGTCAGCAAATAAATTTGTGGTGTGATTGATTGCGTGGAGGTGTATAAAGCATTGGTCACTTAGGCTGCCCACAGTAAGAATAAGAAGATCAATTCCCCTCTTTTACTCTCTCTCCAGCGACCTCCAACGACTTGCAAGCGATTCAGTGCCACAATAAGGGCGACTAAGTTCAATTTTTCTTTTCTTTTTTTTTAACTAATAAATTAAANGACATATAGGTGGTGTGGTAAAAGTCTTTTTGTGTGTCAGACTTTCAAATGCACTTATTTGACTTTTCAGTATATTTGATTTTAGACTTTTTCTGCTTACATATTTAGTTAGTAGTAATATTTGTGTTTTACTTTATTGTGTACATAGAGACCATTTGAAAGAATAATGTTATATTGCCAAAAGATGTAGAACAATATTATCGTTTCAATTATTCAAATAATATTAGAACCGACATGACCAAATTTTGTTTTTCCACGTTTTAACTATTTGTGTTACATAGCTCGAACCCGACCCGACCCGACACACCCTGACCTGGCCAACAAACAGACTTAACATATTGATTTTTAATCTCGACCTGGGGTAAAAAAAAATTTGTGCCACACATCCAAAAAATTCCTGGATCCGCCACTGGACAAAGATAACAAAAACAATAATGTGATTATAATATTTATTACATAAAAATGTCACTTTTGTATTATAAATGACAACAACCAAAAAAAAAATAGAATCAAAACTTTCTTATTACATCTGAATTTGCTGTTAGAAATTGGGTTAACTCTATTAATTAAAAACGAATATTTCATGTTTTGCATTGATTAAAAACGGGGTAGGCTTTTATATAATAAAAGAAGAGAAAATTCACGAAGTAGACCCGTTGCCTTTCGACATATCATTTTCAAGACCTTTTTTTGGGTGTGCTTTTTCTAGACCGGTTGCCGGCAACTTGCACTACCTAATGATATGTCGTCATGTGTCCGACATGATTGTACTAAAATTGGGCAACTCAAAGCAGTTGCCCAAAAAGTACACCAGTTGCCCTATGACTCAGCACCTTGTAATCAATTCATGTCTTTTGTGAGGATTCAATAGCAAAAAAATTTCGTACAAATGTTGCCTATATCAATCATTCTCAATCTCTGGGTCATACCACACCTGTATGTCACACTTTCTCTTTAAAGGTTTCTACATAACAATATACCAAAATAAATTGATAACAAAACTAGGGTTACAAAATCAATCAATAAAGTTACATACTGATAACTTGGGACAAACTAGAAATCTTCTTGTTGGGTTGGTAGATGTTCATGAAACAAGATCCTTTAATGGAAGACCATAGTCGCACTCACTGAGAAGGTCACGATTTTGTCTAAAAATAAAAAGGGGAGATGAAGAAGTCATGATTTTTAGGCTATGCACAATGGGCCTGAATCGAATTCGGTTGAGGAGTGGACGACCGAATTCAAATTCGGTCAAGTCCACTGTGAGACAATCGGTCGCCGGCCAAAAAAACTTGTGATTCGGTTGTTGGAACGACCGATATTCAAGAAAGAAAAGTTGCAAATTTCCAATGTCAATTAATGGGTCACCATTGTGGGGAGAGAGGTGAAAATAGGTTGAGGAGAGAGAAAGCTGAGGTGGTAGCCGGAATGATGATGCAATGTAGGTCACCACTGTGCCTAGCCTTAGATTGGGGGTGTTTATTAACGTGGAATTTATAAGGGTTTAGCTTGGGGGAAGTTAAAAAAAGCGAGTTAGGGTTTGGATCGGAGATGTTTATTGAAGCTGGGATTGAAAAGGGTTAACCCTTTATTGAAAGTGATTGAATCAGATTAACCCAATGGCTAGACGGGTAAAAACTAACACAAAATAGTCTACAAAGAATAAGGGTGGTGGCATCGTACTCGGCATAGGCTCGGCATCACTCGGCATCCCCATTGCCAATGTCTCGGCATCATGAAATCGGCAAGTAAATCGGTGATCTTCACCGAATCGGTGTAGACAAAATATAACCGTTGGGGCCTTTATATTTTGACCGTTGTGTTTTTCATTTTCCAAAAAAAAATAAAAAAAAAATAATAAAAAAAAAATAAAATCTTTTAAATACTCACCATTTTTCATTTTATTTTCACATCTACACTATAATTTCAAATGACACATACAATTTACATCCTAGCTATGTCATCATCTTCTTCATCCTCGAACGAGATAATTATTCCCACCGATTCATCCGAAGAATCCGGTAGTACAATCGAAACCTTTTTAGCCGCATACGAAGCTCTTGAAGACACGGCAAACTCTATCTTCATCCGTGGTTATGTCAAACGTTTTCGTGATAAAGCTTTAGAAATTCTAATGAATGACTATTTCGTTGAACAACCAAAGTTTAACGAAAAAGTTTTTTGTGAACGTTTTCGTATGAGTAAAACGTTGTTTTTAAAAATTGTTGGTGACATTGAAGCGCAATTCAAATGGTTTCAAGAGGGTGAAGACGCGTTTGGAAAAACAAGTTTCACGCCGTTACAAAAATGCACATCGGCAATACGGCAACTAGCAACGGGTGAACCTCCGGATAGATTTGATGACTATTTGAACATGGCACGAAGAACTTCAGGTTATTATTAATTTTTTTATCCGTTATTCATTTTTATTCGTTATTCATTTTTATTCGTTATTATATTTTTTTTTATTCGTTGTTCATTTTGTTTAAATGTTTTTTGTACAAAAATTAATTCGTTGATTGTTTTTTTATATTAAAAGTTGTTGTGTTTTCTAAGTGAATGTCTTGATAAATTTTGCGATGCGATTATAAAGTTATATGGTCGAGAGTTCTTACGTAGGCCGACAACCCATGACATTTCACGATTATTCGAGCTACATGAAGAAAAACATCACATTCCTGGAATGCTTGGTAGCATTGATTGTACACATCTCACTTGGCGAAATTGTCCTAAATATTTGAAAGGCCAATATAAGAGAGGTGATCACCAATACCCGACTATTATGCTTGAAGCGACGGCTTCATATGATTTGTGGATTTGGCATTCGTTTTTTGGTCCGCCCGGTTCAAACAACGATATCAATGTTTTGAATCAATCTCCATTATATGTTACCGAGCGAAATGGTCAGCGCCAAACAGTTCATTTTATTTACGTGGACGGCTTTACAAACGTGGATATTATCTTGCCGATGGAATCTATCCTAAGTATTCAACACTTGTTAAAGCATATCCGTATCCCACTAACCCGAAGGAAAAGAAATTCAAGAAGCTACAAGAGTCTGCAAGAAAAGATGTCGAGCGAGCTTTTGGTCGTTTGAAAGCAAAATGGTTTATTCTGCAACGTCCTCTACGAGCTATGACCGTCGCAAAGATTCGATAAATCGTTTATACGTGTATTATATTGGGGAATATGATTTTAAAAGACGAAGGTGTGGCCATATCACCGGTTCATATAATGGATCAGCCGGCCACGCCAGTTTATGACGATAGTGTGCTAGAAGAGTTACTCGACGAAGATATTCATAACCGTCTTCAATATGATCTTACGGAGCACATAGCGGCGCAAGACTTACCATACCTCGATGACTAGTCATTTCCTATTTTTAATTTTTTTTTTGTTTTTATTTTCCTAAGTATTATGTAACTTTTATTTGAATTATTAATGAAATTTGATGTTTTTAATTAAATTGATTAAATATAATTATGAATTTTAAAAATAAAAAATAAAAAGTTTAGGCATGGTTAGGCATCACATTGCCACTAAAAATAAGTAGTTAGGCATGGTTAGGCATGAAAAGTGTTGTATTGATTCTATTGGCTAATTACAAATTATTTGTAGTATTTGTTAGGCAACATTGCCACCACCCTAATTGTTGTTGAGTATAAAATGGTATCCCAGATCTTCTCACTTTATGGTGCATTTGCTAAATGATTTGTATTTTGTGTTATGTTTGGATTTTTATAAAATAGATGGTTTGGGTATGTTGTTTTCTTTTGGCTCGAACCGAACCGAACTGAGCCAAATTGAATCCGAAAACAATAAATAAGTAAAGCAGAAAACCGAACCGAGTAATGTTAAATACATTATTAAATACTTTTTAGTAAACACTAGGAGTAAATACTTTTTATTAAATACAATTTAAAATGGATCTGAATTGTTAACAGTTTACATAAATATTAGAAGTAGCAAAGTTTTTACAAAATATTTTGTTAAAAAGTTTGAAGAGTAAAAGCAAACTTCACTTTAATACACTTAAAATTTAATGATCGTGTAAACAAAAACGAGCCTCGTAATTCCATATTTCAACAAGTTACACTTTTCATGACATTTTTTTATATATATAAAAACTACACTTTTGCTCACACTTTAAAAAAGTGTGGGTAAAAAGTATGACTATTACTTACACTTTTTAAAAAATGTGGGTAAAAATAAAACTATTAATTACACTTTTCAAAAAGTGTGAGTAAAACTACATTTTCTCACACACTCTGCATAAAGTTGTGTATAAATTAGACTTTTGCTCACACTTTTCTAAAAGTGTAGGCATAACTAGACTTTTGCTTACATTTATGTAAAGTGTGAGTAAAAGTTAATTTTTTTCTTACACTTTTTGAAAAGAGTGGGCAAAACTAAACTTGTGCTTATATTTTTTTAAAAATGTAAGTAAACATGTACTTTCACTTATAGTACTTTTTTTATGTGTCATTAAAAATGGTGTCACTAAAAGTGTCTTTTTTTTAGTTGTGTTTATACGCGGCAATAGAAATAATATCAAAGTTTATAAAGAAATTTGACTATTATGAAGAGGCAAAATTCATTTTGAAGAGAGAATTTATTTTATTAGTTATTATGCGTAGTTGTGTGTAGTGACGTATTTTTAAATGATAAAAGGTATAAAAAAAAGTAAGAGAATAGAAAAAAGGTGCTGCAAAGCTTGAGGGAAAGTTAATGGAAAAATGAACGAGGTGTTTTTTTTATGACGTGAAGCTAATGCGGTGAGTTAAAACCCTCTACCATACCCTTCACACTTACGGGATTCAAGTCCCGTAGATGAAAAAAATTTGAATTTTCCCGCTATAGAGAGCTGGTTTTCCTGCAGGGAAATTAAAGGAGGAAAGTGGAGGGTCCGATGCCCGAATCCACACCCTTGACCCTTATGACAGCTCTAGTATCACATATCAAATACTACGATAATATTTTATAGATTTAGTTGAAAAAGACAATCCATTATATATCAAAAGTTTCGAATACATTCCAACACAAATATGGAAATATAATGGTACATTGAAATAAACTTATTGGATCAATTTATGCTTGGCCAACTACTTCATCGCGATTTTATTCCTGTAAAAGGAATGACAAACGAGCAATAGAAGTGCTAAGCTAGATATGACTGACAGAAAGACCGAGACTTCCATCTGATGACAGAAGGAATGATATATATTGCAGAACTTGCTCCATCTTGAATGAGAGTTCCCTTTGATTGCTATGTATCCAACCGCTGCTGCTGCTCCAGTGGCTGAAGCCACAATACCAAAAAGCAGCTTCATGTACACACCATACATGTTAGTTGTAAGTTCATGCCTTGGTTAGGCACAGTTAGGACTTGCTTGAATGAACTTGGATATATTGAATGCATATATAGCGACTTAGTAGGTAGACTGACGTACAATGCCTTTCTATAAGGACTGTTCCATAAATCTTATTGGTCACAAAGTAGACACTCTTGAACACAAATAGTTTTGAAATATGTGAAAAAGTGCATTAGTTTATATATTTTCTTTATTGGAGTTCTATTTATGACCGACTAGGGCCGAGAAAATTGAGGTTGTATAAGAGCTTACAGAATCTAGTATCTCGAGATAAAACTGCAGCTTCATGACGTTTCCTCCTTTCTTCATGAGTGCTAAAACTGATGAAAGGCAAGTGATGATGCTATACAAGCAAGCGACTGAGAGTGCTGATACATAGTATCTGCATCATAAAAAGCGACTGAGAGTGCTGATACATATTTTCCAAAATCTAAAATGTACATTGTGGGTTCAACCGTTCAAGTCCCAATATGGACAGTTTGTATAAGTATTCGCCTCTAAAATATGAGAAATGATTAATGGAATGCTTAAACTCATGAACAAATTTAATTTGTGCTTGATACTATGTGGCATTAGCTCGTTGGTTTATGGTTACTAGTCATTTTGTTAAACTAATAAAAAAAAATGATATTCAGGTTTAGGCATTGTCTCTCAATCATTTCTCTTTAATGATGTCATGTTACCTAATGGATGCGAAAAGACAATTACATTAGTGTTACTTACATGTAAGCTGGGGACTGATCGAAACTTGCATCCAACGGTACTTTCATAGTGGGCGAAATGGGTATCATCTTGGTTTCTTTAGAAGTGACCATAGCAATGAGCGCAACATTTGTAGATGCAAACAAAACCGCTCTCAAAGTTGCATCAATTACCCCGTGGTTCTTGACCCCATCTTTTTGTGGTTCGGACCACTTCATCGTTGTCTCCATATCGTAGGACGCATGTGAAGGAGGTTTGGTATCAATGGGTGCCATGGCTAAAAGAATATAGATGCTAAGAAACTAAAATATTTGTTGCTTAACTAACAATGTGTGATTTAAGTTTATGATAGATTATATTATTTATACAAGCCTAAAGCAACTGTTTAGAAAGAGAATCGTACGAATAATTTGATATTATATGTTTGTGTCAATATATGCATGTTTCAACATCACTTTTTCATATTTGTCGTTGTTTTTTTGTTCGTTTTTCTAAGTAGATGGGTAACGGAAATACATTTATAATTCCATGCACCAATCATCGTTGAAATGAATACCTCAACCTATTGTAAAGTGGTTGCTTCTACTTTCTACGTACCCCTCGTTTGTTTTTTTACCTCACACTGATTTCACACGTCTTGCACTATTTGAGAACATATTATTTGAAATTATAACTAGCTACTTGAATGCCTTAAGTTAATGCTTTTTGCTCAACAAATTATACACCGTATGGGTTGATTGACAACATTAACCACCACCAAGATGTTCTAGACTTCTAGCGATCGATCATGCATTCTTGTATCTTCAAGAGTGGTCATAGTTTTGAACCTTCTTTAGAAAGTGTTCGAAAGGTATATAAATCTGAGTTAAAAGACTCACCTTCTTCGAATATATAACTTGAACAGTCAAAAACTTCATCCATTTACTTGGCTGATCCACTGGATTAGAGTAGTTTTTATATTTACTGTTTGCTAGTATATATAAATGCGATTATAAATGAACATGCAACATTCGACATGCTTTGGCTTTGGCGCACGCATACTGCATTACATGCAAATACGCTACATTTATACTTATCATGCAGGCAACTATATTCTGTTTGGTCATATATGCAATTACGACATATCTATACTACATATAAAGAGAAAACACATTTACTTAAAACTCAAAAACTTAAAAAATGAGTTATGTTATTATTAGACTAAAATCTTTTATATAATAAAACAAAACCCCTATTGGGAATTTTTCATTTCAAAAAATTGGAACCATACCTTATTTAGTAATAATTTTATTTAAAAAAAAAGATTATTTTCTTATTAAGTAACATTTTATATTTATCAATAACAGAAGGAGAAGATAAATACAAAAAATATAGATAAGATATTAAAAAAAAAGATTATTTTCTTATTAGGTAACATTTTATATTTATCCACAACACAAGTAGAAGATAAATACAAAAAATATAGATAAGATGCAATTAACAATAGGATTATAATTTTTAAATAATTATTTTAAAAAATTAAAAAAAAACCCGCGCGTGCGCGGGCTTTATAACTAGTACCATATTTATAAAAGACAATACAATTGATAAAATATTAAAAGATACTCAATTACAATTTAAACTACTAACTTTCTTTAATTCTACATACACTACACCCATATGTACATAAAGAAATTTGCACACATATATTGACGCTACCATAAACCATCGTCGCTGTGTGCAAATAATTGTCTAGTAAACATATACAAAAGCATATATGATATGAAAACTTCATGGGCTTTATGGTTACATGGGCTCTAGTTTGAATAGCCTTATTAACTAACGGGCTTGCAATATATGAATTCCTTTTCTTTGATAGTGGTTTCTAATCGGCTACACCATCCATCAGTGGAAATTTAATCTTTTCACGTGTTCTTTTGTGTGAAGAAATTTGGCGTGTCAATTGATTTTGGAACTTTTAAGTATGCACAAGTTTATGTTTGTACATATTTGCAATTGCGAACCCTTTTTTTTACACAAGTGTCAGTTTATGAAAATTTATATGATACAGGTTATAAAAATTAATCTACTTATCAAGATATAACTTAAAAAAAGTCCATTGACACTTGTGTACATTCAAACTTTAAATAAAATGAATAACTTAATAGTTTTAGTAAAATACTCTTTTATTCTTCGATCTTCATATTTCTCATTTTCAAACCCGAATTCCGACGACTTTTCCGGCTACCGTTAACTCACACGTGGTTTGTAATATATTATCATTAACCACAAGTTGTTTGTGGTAATTGAAACGATCCGCTGTTCTCAGGACAACAGATACTTGTTAACTTGATATAATCTATCTGTTGGTTGAAGACTTGAAGTATACAGACATGTGAACAGGACACACACAACAATTACTTGTAATAATCCTTTGATGGAACTGAAACTATCATACACGTAATAGTTGATAACCCAGAATATTTAGACACACTTAATACTTTGCTATCTATGGCATTCGCGCTTTGAACCGGTGCAAACAAAAACAAGAACAAACAACTACCATATTAAATAGTGAAATAACAACAAACTGGTACGTTGAAAATAAAATTCTGGCCGGGTGATGATTATCGCTTCACGATTTTCTTGGTAAGCGTGTAAAAAGAGAGTAAGACCAGCAACAGAAGTGTTGTAGAACATATGAGTCCCATGGTGAGACTGCCTGCAATGTGATGACAGTAGATACCATGTGTATTGCAGATCTTCCTCCATCTCGAATAGTGGTTTCCTTTGAGTCCTACGTATGCTACTCCAAATGCTGCTCCTAGCGCTGAAGATACGATAGCCAACAACAGCTGCCATTCATGATCAGATAAGAAATTTAGTAAGCGCGCAACCCTTAACTTGATTATTAAAAGCTGTTTATTGTTTCACCATGACATAATAAGAGAAGCGGTTTAATATATAAGCATATCATAAGTTTTAAGAAGCAAACCCGAACACCCCCTTTGACTCTGAATCTTCTCATAAAGAATTTAGTATGGAACAAGAGCTTACAGTATCTAGCATAGCGAAACGAGACTGCAGCTTTTCAGAGCTTCCTCCTATCTTCTTCAGTGCTAAAATTGATGAAGTGGCAGTGATGATGCTGTAGAAGCATGCCACGGTGAGTGCTGACACATAGTATCTGCATCACAAAGTTAACAATATTATCATATAATAAACGCATAGGCCTTTGGCATAATGATACCAAAGGTGGTTATATCCCCATGGAAATATAGGTTGTTGGTTCAAGTCTCAACACATGCATCGGTGCATGTGCATGTATTCATTTTGTGAGTATTTGTTGTTAAAAGATAATTTATATACCAGACTCGCCCTCTCTAAGTAACCAGAGCAAGGAAACTTCATCTGCTTACCCGATATATAGTTCAACTCATAAGGGGGTAAAAAAAAATGGTGTTAATTACTTACATGTAAGCTGGGGACTGATTGTACTTTGCATCAATGTTAATAACCATGGTGGGGGAAACGGGAAGCATTCTGCTTTGTTTTGAAGTGACGATTACAATAATAGCAGCCAAACCAGTTACACAAACCAACGTCCTCAAGACCGCATCAAGCACCCCATGGTTCTTGGCACTACCAGACCATTTCACCGGTATCTCCATATCAACGGTGGCACGTGGAGAAGCCATGGTGTCAATGGGAGCCAATAACGCCAGAAGGCAGATATATAGATAGCAGCAAAGTAAATTAAGCTTGTCCTTGTGGTTGGAGATGTATGCTACACTATAATCAACCTTGTATTTATACAATACTATATCAACTTTTTGGCATTATGATGTCCAAGATATTTTGATGTTTGTGGCTTTCAACATTAATAACTCGTTTTCTATAGACTATTGTTCTTTTTTCTAGCTTTCCGAAAAGGGAACTCATTAACTACCACTAACTTAACTCTTCATGCCTTTATGATAATGAATGATAATTGTAGTTTTGTTTATGTTAGCCTAAGTCAAAATAATTGTACCAAAAGCATTTAGTGTGTCAATTCATTATGTTTAAAAAAAAATTAAAAAAAAAAAAAAAAAAAATTGTCAATTTGCTCTTTTGACTCTGTAATTGATCAACCTCTAGCTAGCCGGCGGACATACTTGAAGCAGAAGTTATGTACCGATGTACGTCCATATCCTTTGAGCATCATTCGCACCCAATTATGAATGCAGTGTAAGACTTAGATCAAGGTTCATTAGCACACTCAAATATTGAACCCAACTTTTATTTTTGTCTCATATTAGACATGATCGAAATATCCAACACTTTGATACCTTAAATGCATCTTGATACATATTCTGAGAAAAAAATATAATATTCTTGATACCATAAAGCAAAGTGAGATTGTGCTTGCTAAATTTAAACTGCCAACGGCTTGACTTTTGGTCGTTTCCTAATCATGAGGGTCGGATCTATATGTTGTGGTTCTACTTTAAAGTGTAAAATTATTATTTTTTTCAAGCTTTTTATAGATCAAATGCATAGAGTGCATACCAAGAAACAGAGAAAGGGAAATTAAAGAAGAAAGGAGTAGAGATTGCCATTTCTAGGGTTTACGTGTTTTGTGTCGAAAAATGAAGAAAGAGGCGGGATAGTAAAGGTCTTTATCAAATTTTATGTCTCTCACATCAACAGTTCAAAGTAACAATAACTAAAAGCATGCGTGCCAGCGTGTCACACATCCGACGGTGGTGGTTTTGTTAGGTTTTTGCACAATTGAAAAATAAAGAGAATGACGCTAAGCATATCACTTAACTCCAAAAGGTTTTAAAAGTTATGACCAAAATTTTATGCAGGTGATGTTATGGCAAAAAATTACGCAGGTTTTTTAGAGAAGAGATAAATGGCGGCTAGGTTTGACGGGTTAACATAGAAGCAGCGGCTAATGGTGGCCAACTAGGTACAGGATCAGACCCGCTCATGATACCATGTTAGAACATTGAAAACCCCGTAGCATACTGGTTTATTAATAAGGTAGTTATAGACTACGGACATCATAAACCCTAACAGACATAAGCTCACAGACAGGCTCGGGACTACACACATAATTATCCTCTTATACAAACTACGTCACCAGTTACACATTTGGAGTTGGTAATAGAAGAGTTGAAAACGATCACGGAGTACATCAGTTAAGTGGAATACATGTACGTGAGTCAAAGACTTGTCATCTCTATTTACATAGATAGCTCTTTAAAGTACCATGTGCAGAAGAAAACAAACTTTACCAACAAAAAGAATTAGAAAAGTTTAAGTCAGTGCACAATTAGTTTTATAACCAAAAAGCTGATATTAAAACGCTTGATAAAGTAATACAAGCTGTTTCATAATTAAAAATAATTCAAACTAAAAGCGTAAAATGTATATACTTTGAGACTTTTGGCATCAATTTTTTGGTGTTAATATTATGCTAATACGCCATCAAGAATCGTTGGAATGTTATTAACTGTATTCTTTTTTGTCTTATCGTCTTTTTCCATATAGATGGGCGAACAAAACCCAGGCATTCTTTTCTTTATTGATTAATCAAATAAATTAAAATACATGTGCTTAAAAATACTTTACATAAGTGAGGTTATTGTGTTTTGAGAATTATATGATTTAGTTATTAAACACTAACCCACATGTCAATATTAATAACCTACCACCAAAATTTGAGAATTAGATGAATATTAATTATTAAAAATTTGAGAATTAGATGATTCAAATGAAGCATGTTATCACTAACGTTACCATTTTCCCGGTTTAATTGCTTCTTCACTTGTTCCTTGTCTATTAAACACTAGGACCCACATGTCACCTGTACCATGATTAAGTAGAGAACTAAATTTTAACATTTGCGCAGTTCGTCACCTGTTGTAAGTCAAAGATTCTCTATCGAGCCTTGGACCAAGATCCTTCGTCCGTTGAGTTTTCTGGAAGTTTTTCTCAAGGCCCTGCAACGAAAATGTTGTCAGATTGCAATCTAGCAAAAAACAAAATCAATTTACAATTCCGTAGATTGTAACTTAGTGGTCTTTCAATGTCAAAGTACAACGTCTCTCTTTGAGCTAGTAGATGAGGTAGGATTCGCCGAAACTGAAGTCACATCATTTCACATGTACTCCTCTTTTTCTGAGTTCTTCCATCACCTACTTATTTCACCGCCTCCTTTACTTGTAAGATTGTTAATATGAAGTCACATCATTTCACATGTACTCCTCTTTTTCTGAGTTCTTCCAGCAGCTACTTATTTCACCGCCTCCTTTACTTGTAAGATTGTTAATATGAAGTCACATCATTTCACATGTACTCCTCTTTTTCTGAGTTCTTCCAGCAGCTACTTATTTCACCGCCTCCTTTACTTGTAAGATTGTTAATATGAAGTCACATCANATAGATAGCTCTTTAAAGTACCATGTGCAGAAGAAAACAAACTTTACCAACAAAAAGAATTAGAAAAGTTTAAGTCAGTGCACAATTAGTTTTATAACCAAAAAGCTGATATTAAAACGCTTGATAAAGTAATACAAGCTGTTTCATAATTAAAAATAATTCAAACTAAAAGCGTAAAATGTATATACTTTGAGACTTTTGGCATCAATTTTTTGGTGTTAATATTATGCTAATACGCCATCAAGAATCGTTGGAATGTTATTAACTGTATTCTTTTTTGTCTTATCGTCTTTTTCCATATAGATGGGCGAACAAAACCCAAGCCTTCTTTTCTTTATTGATTAACCAGATAAATTAAAATACATGTGCTTAAAAATACTTTACATAAAGGTTATTGTGTTTTGAGAATTAGATGATTTAGTTATTAAACGCTAACCCACATGTCAATATTAATAACCTACCACCAAAATTTGAGAATTAGATGATTAATTATTAAAAATTTGAGAATTAGATGATTCAAATGTGCATGTTAAAATTACTTACATTTTCTTAACAAAGTCATTCAAAGCAACAGATATAGAGGTTTGAAGAGAATGATTATCTTCACAAAGTAGTGGGCCGTAGATAATTTCCTGTTAAACCACTACGAATGCAAATCTAAAATAAACCTTACAAAAAAGAATCAGAAAAAAAAAAATATATATATACAAATCGTTCTTCAATTTTGATTTTTTGTGATTCGTTTGTTTGGGTTAATCACAATCGTTAGTTTGGTTTCGATCTATTGTTCTTCAGTATATCATTGATATTGGATCGAATTTGTTGCTATGGGTTGAGTTTGTTCGATTACTGTTTATAAACCCTAAGCGATTAGGGTTTTATCTTTTACGTATTGTTTGCATATGTTCTTCTTTGTTTGAGGTATTCTGTTCGTGGGTATTAGGGAGATGAGTAATACGCATCAGTCGCAGGGTAACGAGCATAAGCTCTCATATGCTTCGATGTTTAAAACAAACAATGCTTTCAAATCAGTAAACATATGTGAGCTCCGTAATGAGGAGCGAGTGGAAGGAGCCCACGTTACAATTCCTTTAAAAGAGATTGAGGATGTTTCAGCTAGGTTTGCTAATACTCTGTATGGGTATTTTATTGGGAAGAGGCTTGCTTTCCCTATAGTAGAGAACTATGTTAAGAATACATGGGCAAAGTTTGGGTTGGAACGTGTTATGTTGAATAATGGATTCTTTTTGTTTCAATTCTCTACTAAGGAGGGTATGGATAAAGTGTTAGAGGCGGGGCCATGGCTGATTCGTTCGATGCCTATTTTCCTAAGTGTTTGGTCCCCTAATACTACGCTTGCTAAAGAGGAAGTTACTGCAGCACCCGTATGGCTGAAATTACTTAATGTTCCAATTGTTGCTTATACGGAGGTTGGGTTAAGCTTGATTACGACTCAAATTGGTAAGCCTATTATGTTAGATTCCTATACTAGCTCTATGTGTGTTAAGTCTTGGGGTCAGAATTCATATGCTCGTGCTCTTGTTGAAGTTTCATCTCTCGACGAGTTATTGGATCATGTGGTTGTGGCTATTCCATTCTCTAATGGGCAAGGTCATTCGTTGGTGCGTGTTGATATTGAATATGAATGGAAGCCGCCTCGTTGTACTTCATGTAAAATTTTTGATCATATTGATGCTGCATGCCCTAAGAATGTTAAACAACATAGTGTTCAGAATAATGGTGATGAGGAAGGATTTGTAGAAGCTACCAAACGAAAAGGTAAGGGTAAAGGGCCCACTCAGGTTATTGATGGAGTTCGTTTTTCGAAACCGAGGGTCACATTGAATTATCGTTGGCAGCCAGTTTCGAAAAAGAAAGTGGGTTCCGATGGAGCGTCGTCTTCAAAAGGTAATGGTACTAACAACAATGCTAGTGGTCCTAATATGCATGCTGCGCAAGATCCGGTTAATCAAGCGAAAAGTGATGTGCATACTTCTAATAAGTATATTCATGATGATCTAAGTGATATCGTCACTAAGAATCCATTTGGTTCGCTTATGGATGAGGTGACCAATTCTGAAATGGGGCCTGAGGTTGGGGTGACACAAGGGGAGCAAAGCAGTCATGTTATGGAGATTGATAGTGACAATGAGGTTGATGAGTCTATTGAGGTTGGTAAACCAAGTACCCCTATCGTCGAGAAAATTGATAAGCTTGAAAAGCTCATTATTGATGGGATAGGAACGCTTGTGGATGATAATGGGAAACCTGTTCCGGTGGTTGAGGGGATTAAGAAGGGTAATCCTTTCTCTAAGGTAGGTAATGTGGTTGTATCTGATAGTGATGATGAGGTTCTTGAGCCAGACGATCCTATGAGTAGTTACTTGTCATCAGCTGGAGGACAAAACGAGCTTGAAGGTTATTTTTCTGATGATTACGCTGCCCAGGTTCTTGATTTACCTGGGCAATTGGAGGAATTTAACAAGATGTTTGATTTTAAGGTCCAAGGCAAGTCGAGGAAGTAATATGCGATGTTGATTCGTGCATGTTTTTTCTTTCATGGTTGTTCTAGTTTTTCGTAGCTAGTTGTTCATTTATGGCATGTCATAAATGTTCTAGTGGTTGTTCAAGCGTTTGCTTGAGGTTAATGTGGTACTTCAGCCACATTCCATTGTACTTTAAAAGTTTATTTGGTTAATATATTTTACCAGGGTGGAGATCCCTTTACCCAAAAAAAAAAAGATAATTTCCTGTTCTTTATGACAGCTAGATTTTTTATGTTTTACTTCCTTTCTAAATGCACGTGCCTCTTCTACTTAGTTATGTTCGTAGAGATGTATAAACTGATTAGGTTTAGCTGTTGAGATCATATTAATATTAAACGATTCTTTTTTATGACTTCATGCATTTTTTTACAGGTGAAGAGCATACTACCTCAGACAACATGTCGCCAATGTGAAGCAATCTGTAAGTGACGAAGATCTTTGCCCGGTTTGAAAAGAGAAGGATCGTAGGCGTCTACAACTGGTGTGAACATAACTGAAAGAGTAAGTTAGCAAATTGAACTGCATAGTAATATAATATTGTGTTGTAAGGTAATAAATTATTGGAACCTAATTGTGGTTCTGATTTCAGGATATGGTAGGCCAGAAGAGAGAAAATAAAAAAAAGGTGCAAGTTTTGAAAGCTTGATTCCAGGATGCAACAAAAGAATCAATAAGGCTGCAATTCTAGATGAAATCATTACTTAAGTTATATGCCACCAAAGAGAAGTTGCGGTAAAAGATTTAGTATATGTTTCTTTGTTTGATTCATGTATACGTATATCCAATATTTAAAGGTTTAATACCTATTATAAGAGTTGATACGCCCTATTGATTTGTTGTACTCCAAACCTATTCATTGGATTTATATTAGTTTATATTTTTTTACATTGCTATCTAAATAAAATGGCCCTTGCTAAACAAAATTCAATGTTTGTTGTGAGATATAAGACACAGACAAATGTAAACAGGAGCTTTGTAAGATATAATTGAGATTTCCATTGAGATATTGCTCAATCTTAGATAGGAATTTGCAAGGTAAATTGGGTCATTTGTGTTTGGATGGTTTTTACTGGGAGAAGGGAAAACAGCAACAGTAAAGGAGTATGCGAGTTGTTTTTCTAAGGGGTATTTTCAAACCAAAATAGCAAGCCTATTCAAAACATACACATATACTAATAATTGCATCTAAATAAACATTACCACAATACTCCCGTAGCAACGCACGGGTTACCCCGCTCGTTATAATATAATATACACATTTCGATATTAAATGAAATACAATTCATATACAAATGTATCATTTTGAATATACATATGCACGTCTTATAAGAACATATGTGCACTAACAACATATGTATTTGAAGTTTCTCATCAGATTCTTTCAAACATATGTGCTCGCCTTTCAAGAACATCCATGCACGTCTTCAAAGAACATATTTGTATTTCCAGTTTCTCATCAAATTCGTTAGAGCATATGTATTTGAAGTTTCTCATCAGATTCTTTCGAACATGCATGTGTGCACGCCTTCCAAGAAATACACATGCACGCTTTCAAAGAACATATGTGTACTTTCAGTTTCTCATCAAATTCGTTAGAACATATGTGCACGCCTTTAAAGAACATGTTTTCACGCCTAATAAAAATCATAATCAAGATTAAATACTTTTAAAACAAAATTCAAGATAGCATAACATACATGCATAATTTTAAACTAGCAAAAACAAACAAACATGAGACAACATTTTATCAAAACATCTAGCATAACACTATGACCTGCTTATTCCAACAATTAGGGAATATCTATATAGAACTCTAGAACCAGCTTGTGCCAACAATCAGGGACGGAGCCAGGAATTAGGAATAAGAGGGGCCGACATTTTTTTCTCAAGCTAACAAAGTACTTTAACTAAATGTTAGGGGGGTCATTTGCCTATAGTTGCGTCATTGGCTTAAATTTTATAAGGTAAATAGCAAAGCGATTGGGCGTGTTGGAGGGGGCCGAGCACCCCCCGGCTCCCCCACTGTCTCCGTCTCTGCCAACAATTAGGCAAGATCTATATAGAATACCTAAAAAATATTTTAAAACAAACCATGAAGCTTAATCACATCTTTCCATTGCTAGTTTTTTTTTTTTTTTTTTTTTTTTTTTTAAAAATCAAATTTTTATTACGTAATCATTAAAAGAGACATAAAAAAGAATTTACCTCATAAATGATTTGCTTCACCTTCAAACTTGGTTTCTCAGTCAAACTTTTTCTTGAGATCCATAACAATTACCATACACTCATACAGTGCAAGATCCGATTTGATTATAGAGAACAAACACACATTGTTTTATCTATATTAGCAAGAGACCCAAGTTTGATGATATATGTTCATAGTTATACAATGTTTTTCAAATAATTTAAAGTTTTAAACTTTCACAAGAGTTAAAGAGTTTAGGTCATAAAATAGTCAATTATCAGCGTAACCCACCTAGGTTTTAAAATAATTTCTTTTCTCAGTTTTCCGTTTTATGTTTTTAATTGAATTATGTCATACCCACACCATAACTTTTTTTCCTCGTACCTTTTGTATTTTAGCTATTTACCATCCATGTCATACTTTTTATCCTATGTGTCATCCACAACATCCATTTAATTGTTAATCCATCGTTTTCACACAAAACTTGAAGTATTTTTAAAAAATCCTAAGAATAGTAAAGTATATATGAAACCATAATCATGTATTAAGGTTAAAATCAACAAATTGAAGTCTAAAAAACACAAATACTAGCATAGCTTGCGACAATTGACTGTCATTGCACTTTAAATTTGATGATGTGGACGCCACCCGAGATAAAAATATGACATGAATGGTAAGTAGGTTAAAAAAAACCAAAAGCATATATGGTAAAAAAAAAAAAAAAAGTTATAGTGTGCTTATTTCGACATAATTTGAAAGTTTTTAACAAACATTGGAACATTTTTTAAGCCTGATACTTATGTGGGACATGACAATAAACCTGAGTGGCTCAAAGGTAAAGCAACTAAAGGAATTTTACAAAAGTTCTCTGTATATATATAGAGTCAGTCACACTAGTTTTCCGCCGATCATATATAGCGCCACGATTTTGAAGGGCCGGAAGGCCTATGCTTTCTAAAAATATATAATAATTAAGAATTTTGAGCATATTTAATTTTATATATTAGGGTGGTGGCAGTCATGCCTCCCAAAAAATCCATACCTCCCAAATCCACCAATAATATCATTCCACCTCACTTACACTTTTTCATACCTCCCAACCCCTTTTTAGTGGCAACCATAGATTTTTCATACCTCCCAACCCCACCATTTTTTTTTTATTTTCATAAATTATATTAAACAATTTAATAAAAACATAAATATTTCATTAATAATTAAAAGAAAAATACATAATACTCGGAAAAAAAACATAATTAATAGAAAATTACATAATACTTTAAAAAAATAAATAAATAACTAGTTATCGAGGTATTCTAAGTTTTGAGCATTTACGTGTTCCGTAAGATCATATTGGAGACGATAATGGATTTGTTCGTCTAGTAACTCCTCTAATACACTATCGTCATAAACTGGCGCGACTGTCGGATCCATTATATGAACCGGTGATATTGCCACCTGGTCGGCTTTCAAAATCATATTGTGAAATATGATACATGTATAAACGAGAAGTCGAATCTTTTCGACCGTCATAGCCCGTAGAGGACGATTGAGAATCATCCATTTTGATTTTAGACGACCAAAAGCTCGCTCGACATCTTTTCTTGCAGACTCTTGTGGCTTCTTGAA
>LBNU01024265.1:0-19072 GCA_014162995.1 Artemisia annua | reverse complement strand
TTTTTTTTTTTTTTTTTTTTTTTTTTTTTTTTTTTTTTTTTTTTTTTTTTTTTTTTTTTTTTTTTTTTTTTTTTTTTTTTGTTTCTAGTCCCAACGTTCCAAAAAGTACTCCCCAACGTCTCAATTTTTCAAACGGTCGGCTCATACCTCCGAAGTTAAAATCACCGCTGAGCCTACCCGGTGGACCAAACCGCTGGGGTGGCTGCGGTGTTCCCCGGCGGTTTGGTCACACCGCTGAACCAAAAACCCCCCACTGCCACTACCCTTAGGCCTATAATTTATAAAAAGCCTAAGCCTAATAGTCCATGTAAATAAAAATCAAGATGCAAGTCATTGAACTAATTTTGCTGCTCCATAAACTTAAATTATTGCTAGACTTCTTTTAAATGTTTGGTTTCGTATTTGTTTTTCTTTCTTATTTTCGTCATTATTTTCAAATAATCTTCTTTGATTACTTAATTAGCTTCCCATGATTCTAACTCATAAAGACCAATATATATCTCTGCATTATACAGTATATAACAGAAAGCGTATGACGTCATTAATGTCACATCATCGCAATTAATGCCACGTGAATGCCAAATAATCACCTCACAGTCCATGTCATCTCCATTTGTCCACCCACATCATCGCAATTAATGCCACGTGAATGCCAAATAATCACCTTACAGTCCATGTCATCTCCTTTTGTCCACGTAAGCAACTAATTTTTTAAAAATTCGGAAATTATTTAATAATCTTTCCACTTGCAAAATTCGAACCTAGGGTGTTGGTAATATTAACAAGGATGATAACCACTAGACCAACACATGTTTTGGATTATATCTTGCAATTCAAAATCTATAAACCTATGCTTCCTAATCCACATATATCTAATTAATCATTATCCATATGTTTTATCAATACCCTAATATCATAATTTCCTCAACCATCTCCTCTAATGATACCGTACTCCCCTAAACAGATGATGGAAGATGAAAACATACGTATATTTTTCCACAAAAGAAAAACCCTAGTCATCACAACTCTCTCCATGAACAAATCCATCACGATTTTAGGGTTTTACTGATTTTTAATGTGTTTTTATGCATGTTGTAATTATAACATCTAAAGATTTCTTTGCATGTTTGACGGGTAATGTTTTAATGTCATCTTACATTTACTGTCCCATTGGCAACTATAGATGGAGATCATCAAAGAATATATATGCATGTTTCTGGAAACCTAGCTAATACATTAATGTATTTTCTAACTTGAAATTTTTTATCCATTGGCAACTGCAGATGAAGATCATCAAAGAATTAGAGAACAGCATCACGATTTTAAGGTTTTACTGATTTTTAATGTGTTTTTGTGCATGTTGTAATTATAACATCTAAAGATTTCTTTGCATGTTAGATGGGTAACGTTTTAATGTCATCTTACATTTACTGTCCCATTGGCAACTTCAGATGGAGATCATCAAAGAAAATATATGCATGTTTCTAGAAACCTTACTAATACATTAATGTATTTTCTGATTTGAAATTGTTTATCCATTGGCAACTGCAGATTGAGATCATCAATGAATTGGAGAACTGCCTATAGAGAGTCCCAAACCAGTTCTTTTTTAAATGTACTTCTTTTTCTATACTTGCTTATTTTTTTATTTTTTTTATTTTTTATTTTTTTTTTGTGGTTCATGAATTAGGGTTAATGAGAGATCAATCATGCTGATGACACATCCATTTATCTGAAATTAGGTATCTTTGATTGAGTAAGGATCAAATGAGAAATAGAAGTAAGATGAGAAGAATGAGAAAAAACCACAACCACAAATATTAGATGCACTCACAAAAATAGATGCATCTCCCTATTTTTTCTCTTTCCTTATTTAAAATATGTGGCCACAATTTTTTCTCACTCTTCTCATTTCAATAATTATTCTCATTAGATCCATACTCATCTTTGATTTCCGGTAAGTATCATGACTAGACTTCTTTTTTGCCTCTTTACACTGAAAGACTCCTCAACCTCACCGTTAGATTTAAGCAACAGCAGTAACCTATCTACTATTGAAGCATTTGGAAGAGCCATAACAGTTGCAAGCACTTACAACCAGAATATACATATATGAGCAGAAACTAGAACCTAAATAACAGGTAACATCTTTCAACATTATCAGATATTTGCACAGTTTCTTTGTCAGTTTCTTTGAATATGCAATAAATGTTACTTTGATCCATTCTCACCGCTCTGATATATGTGATATATGTTAACAGGGCATGGTAGTGGGTGCGAGGTAGAACAACAACATCGTTCTTGAAGGTAATAGACATTATGATGTACACTGACGGTGCACTTAGATACCTTTATTCTATCTAGGTCTATTGTGACATTATGCCTAATTTTATATGAAAATTGAAAGTTCAAATTTACGTATTTAATGAGAAGAATATATGCTCATAAGTCCTAAATAAACATTGTCTATACTCATGAATCCTATGTATGTTTTGATTGTGAATGGCTGTAACATTTTGCTTGATGTTAGCATACCAACACCTGAATTTCAAGTCTTGCCTCAACAATTGAGCATTTTAGTAAAGCAGTTCGTTCGCATTTCCAAAGTAAGGTTTAATTTTGTTGTATTAATTCAATTGTAACACTCATTGATACACCAGGGGCTTTTGTTGATTTAAAATAAGAGAGGTGTGGACATGTAGTTGTAGGCTATTAAGTTTTAAAAGTGATTTCATGGTCATATTCAATAGAGGATTGCTACATCCACATACATTTTACAAAAACAAATCCACACAAGAAGGTGGCAACATGTGATTGGTGTATTTTGATACACTTTTTTCCTCTTCTCTTTTATCACACCAATCACATGTTGTCACCTCCTTAGTGTGGATTTATTTTTGTAAAATGTATGTGGATGTAGAAATCCTCTATTCAATATGCATGCGTACCTAAAAATATACACATATGATAATATACACATATGATAGAGTGAGGTTATAGCTTATAATCTTAGGACTATAATTGGTCTCAAGGTTCCAATTAGTACAATTGTAGAGGTGAAGGTGGATCATAGCAGTGATTCAAACTCTTATCATAGGATTTATAGTATGCATGATGTGGGGTCATGGGCCATTCAGCCATTTGTTTGACTGAGAGTTTCTTCCTCATGCTGCTCCTTGATCCAAAAGATAGTACTTACGTGGTACACATATTTACAGGAATTGCCAAAAGGAGAATGGTTTTGTTGTGGAGATTGTGATAAGACTCATACATCTTTTGGTGCTACGAAGAAGAAGCAGGTTCAACAAGGATTAGAACCAAGTGCTGAACTTGATATAAGATGGAGGCTTCTGAGTTGTAAAATTGCTTCTAATGATACAAGAGTATTGCTCTCTAAGGCCATTGCTATTTTCCATGTGAGTAAATTCTATATTATACTTGATAAACATAACATATTAAAGAATACCGAATTGACCATTTGCCACTAACTTGCTACAAGATTGGTTCTATCCAATTGGTGATTCAACTACAAGCCGTCTTTATTTGGTTCCTCACATGATTTATGGGTATATGACTTTGCTTTTGCCAAATGATTCAAAGCTTTAGTGCATTATTTTTCAAAAAAAATCTTCTTCCAACTTGCACACCATTTGACATTATTTCAGGATGCAACCGCATGTGCTAGTGGGTAAAAGATGTGGAGAATGAAAATTTTTTTGTTAGGGAGGAGCTCTTTTACCTGGTGGTCATGTATGCCATTATGTTCTACCTTTCTTCATCAGTAAAATTTTCCTCTTTTCTATAACTATTGGCATAATTTTCTTGTTTTTAAAACTTGTTTGGATAATCCAGGGCATATGGCTAAGGATTATAGCCATACTTGGGGTTCAATGAAAATTAGCAAACATTTTTATCCTACTACTACAGTAGAGTTTTGAAGAGAAGTGTGCAAGACTTTACCATGATGGTGGTCAGATAAATGCTTAATCCACCAACCTCATAGACGAGAATGGTATGTTCAATGGAGTTAGGCTTGATGATTTTATCAAATGAGTCAAACTGGGAACATGTGGACTTTCTTACGACGTTGTTGCTATCATGGGTCCATAGAGCAGTGGTATATTCTGATTATTATCTGATCGTAAGTGTTAATTTCAATTAATCTTATACGGCTTTATTTTTCGATTTCTGATATTGATGTGTTTCATACAGGAAAAAGTACACTTCCGAATCATCTTTTTTATACAAACTTCAAGGAAATGAATGCTTACATGGGAAGGCATGTTCTAATCCGCTTTCTCTTTAATCATTTTGATGGGAACTCGAGTAATAATTATAGCCTATGGTGTAGGCATGAGTTCAGAAGACCAACTAACAAGAAAACTAGATTTATTTGTTAGCTTATTGATGCCAATGATCAACGTGTTTCATTTGTTCATTAAGATTACTGCGAAAACCATTGTTGTGTCAAAATATATTATCTTTATATTGTTTCTGTTATGATTGATATCACAGGATAAAAGTACAGGATTCAGGTACATTGGTAAGGGGATAACGAAACTATCTAGAACCTGATGGCTTAGCCTCTTTCGTTAACCATTACAGCGCCAATAAGATAGATCCTGGTACGTTGATAGGGGATGACGACACCAGAACCTGATAGCTTAGCCTCTTTCGTAAATCATTAATTAAACCATAAGCGTGAATATGCTAATCAGATTCTTAAAGCTGCATTGACTATCAATAGTGTTTCTTTATCTGAAATAGAAGTTCCTGAATCATACTTGGTGTCCCTTCCAAAGGTATAAATAAAAAACATTCAACAATTTATGTGACTGTTTATACTTTTTCAGCGTGATAGTTTTTCTCTTTTTTTCTATTTTGTATTTACTTGATATGTGATGCTTTCAATTACGTTTACACGTTCTTCATCTACCTACTATCTCATAAGGTTCTTCATCTATTTACTATCTCATAAGGTTCGCTGATTTTATCATGTTTTCCATTTCTGTAGTCACTTGATGTGTTAGTTTGCATACATTTATCAATATATGGCTATGTTTTTTTTGAATCAAAAATCATTTGCATGTTTGTAAGGCCATTTGTTTAGCATTATCTTTGCTTTCTTGCTGTTTTTGGGCTTTCCTTCGCGATTAGATTTCGTCATTAATGTTGATGGACTGATTTTATGAGATCTCTATCTTTACAAAAAGTCGTTGAATAATGTGTGTTTATTGTTGTGATTTACTAGTTATAATGCCCGCGCACACGCGAGTTTTTTTTTTTTTTTATGTTTTTATTTTGTTTGTGTTCTTTTTTTTATTATTTTTTTTTTTTTTGTGTTTTTTTGTTTTTTTTTCTTTTTTTTTTGTTTGTGTTTTTTGTTTTTTTTTTTTTTTTTTTTTTTTTTTTTTTTTTTTTTTTTTTTCTTTTTGTTTTTTTTTTTTTTTTTTTTTTTTTTTTTTTTTTTTTTTTTTTTTTTTTTAGTTTTTTGAATGATATATTTTTTGATTAAAAATAATAATTTACTCTTTGTTTTGTTTGATTTATGAGTTTTAATTATAGTTTTTATTAGTTATAATGCCCGCGCACGCGCGGGTTTTTTTTTAAAATTTTTTGAATCATATATTTTTATTTATTAAAAAACAAATAATTTAATCTTTGTTTTGTTTGATTTATGATGTTTAATTATAGTTTTTTATTATTAAAGATAATTATTTAAAAAGTTTAATCCTATTGTTAGTTGCATCTTATCTATATTTTTTGTATTTATCTTCTACTTGTATAGTATATCAACAAAACGAATTTATAAATTAAAAAATAATAATTAAAATATTACCTAACTATTAAATATTTTACTTTTAGGCCACCTATCTTTTAAAACTAACTTATAGGCCACCCAAGTATGTGTTTGTTTTCTTTTATACCAATCTCATTTAAATTCTTGTCGAATATTAATACAATTACAAGAATAAAGTTAACTTTAACATGTCAACACAATAAAATTAATAATTTAAACGTAAAACATTAGTTATATTATCTTAATTTACTTTCAATTAATTAAAGTTGCACTTAAATAATGGCTACAACTGATATTTTGCATTTAAATATTCGTTTGTGTTGTTTTAATATGTTATATTTAACTTTATTCGGGTTGTTTTAAAGATTTTCGAGATTAAATTATCCGAAATTAGTATAGAAAGCAAACCCATAAATGGGTGGCCTATAAGTTATTTATGATAAATGAGTGGCCTAAAAGTGAAAAGTTTAATAGTTGGGTGGCCTCGCAGTACATAATCCCTTTATTGTTTTAGTGATTATTAGACTTTAATACTTTTCAGTGTATTTTGCATCTTCTGATGTTGCTATGCTGTTGTTGAACCATCTAAAGTATTATTTTAACTTCGTTACAGTTGGTGCACTCGCGAAGAGAACGAGTCAACGTACTTAACAAACAATACAGGTAACAATTAATTCATAGATAATCATAATAGAGATAGCAATATGGATGGGTTAGGTAACGGGTCAAAATGAGTTGAGTTTCTTAAAGCTTTCAGATTCAAAACTTTGTGAGATGTCCAAACGATATAGCTCCGACATAAATAAGGTGGTTTTACTGAAAGTTGCTTTTAAGCATGTTTTAATGATAGACCATTTTAACATATTTTACAACACATGTCATATACGTGATGTCAAACAACATGAGTTGAATGAAGTTTGCCATGGTTTAGGATTAAATATGTTTCAATTATGATGATTCTTGACATGTTAGCTTACTTATCATTGTATAGTGTTAGGAATAGAAGTGATGATCATTATTGAGTCGATAAGTATTGTAATAGGTTAACATGTAGTAATAGTTAGTTAAATGCTAATCCATTATGTTAATGTAAAGCCTTAAAGGCTTGGCCCAACATGAGGTCCAAGAGAAGGCCTATGTGGCCTATTGTAAGAAATATATAAACCCTCATAGACTTGTTAGGAGGGTGTGGGAGTTCATTTATTCAAAGTTTATTTACATATAGTTCTCTCCACCTCTCTCTACCTCTTTCTCTCTCTATATTCTATCTTTTTCTCTCTAAGATTATACGTGTGTGAAGTGATAATATTGGGACATAACATATAGTCTATAAGGTTGAACCTCACGGCCCCAATTAGATAAACTCAAGTATAAGGAAGTTGAACATATACTAATTATTTTTCAAACGCAGATAGATAAAACTAAGAGCCAAAGTAGAATTCTAGGATCGAAGTAAGAGTTGAAGTAGAATTTGATGCATATACTCTCATTGTGACTGCCGGGGGGAAATAATTATTTATATAACAGTTGGATTTTAAACTCAACATAATATTTTGTGCTCTACTTTTGTCCACTACAATCAGTGAAATGTCAGGAGACAAATTTATGGCTTACAAAATTGCTAATAACTTTGTCACCATCCTTATTGAAAATTTTCTAAGACTAGGATGGTTTTCAAAAAGTTAGCTAAAAGAAGGATGAAACCATTTTTGTGTTCTAAATATGTGATGATTTGCTTTATTTATTCTAAAAATAGGATTTTGACAATTATTTTATACTACAAGCTGCCCCGTATCACTAAATCCTTCCTACCAACTTATTTTACTAACAAACTAGTTATGAATTCTTACTAGCGCTTGTTTCATTATTAGTTTGTGTTATTTGCACCTTTATTGTGTGATGACGGGTCAGCCAATTGAAAATATAAAATGCGCTACAGAAAACTCATGAAGACACTACTAGATGTCTCTAGGAATTGATTATTCGATTTTTTTTTTTTTTTTTTTTTTTTTTTTTTTTTTTAATTATGGATGATCTTCTTTCCATATAGAGAAGTATGTGAAGCCCTATTCACATCTAAGTGACCTTCTCATAAATGTGGGATTCCAGACCTTACTAAACATGTGGGCACCATCTGGTTGCAACACAAAGCATCCTTTCCGTGTGATGAAACAAATATCTGAGAACTTGCGTTTTAAGGTACAAAACCAGACCAACTGTTGTTTAGCTAGCAACAATATACGTCTGCAGTTTACATTCTCTCTTTCATAGCACTATGTCATGAACCTTATTTTGGGGATATTACAGTTTCATTCAAGCAATTTCACCCATAGGGGATGAATGTCCAACCATATTTGACAATATCCCTTTTATAGCACTAAGCCAAAAGATTGCTCATTAAGGCAGTCCTATGTATGTATTTGGGGATTACTGATCTCAGTTATCTTGAACTTATGCCTCTGTGCTATGATTTAAATTACATGTTTGTATGCTTTAATTTGTTGGAACTGTTATTATGAAGGTGGATCTTTTATTGTTATTATGTTATATTAGGAAGATGGCTCTGCATGGGAACAAAAGAAAATTGTTTGATAAACTGGTGGATCTTGTATTGTTATTCTTTTGAATGCTCAAATATCTGGCGCATGATAAACTGATAGATTATAATAATGTAACTTCATTGACGTAAATAACTCTAATGCTGGTGCATGTTAGGAAGATGGCTCATAGGAACTCAAGAAAATGATTTGAAGATTAAAATATATTAAAATCCTATATTTAGAATGTAAAAGGGATATCATCCTATATTTAGAACACAAAATGCAAACCATCCTACAATTAGCTATATTTTAAAAAACCATCATACTTTAAGAATTGACTCCATCCTATTAGCTCTCTTCTTTTTATAAATTGCAAAGTGCATAATATAAATGGTTGTAACAGTTTTTTAATGGTTATATAAGAAGCCTTTCCATCTCACATCGCATATGCGGCTAATTTATGAGTCGCCTTAATGCAAGTTCTTGGTACCATTTTTATAGCTTATCGCAAAACTAGGAATTAGGAAGTTGGCTGAATCTTACTGCACGGTTTGATGGATTATTCGCTTAACATAGGGATATCATTGAAATTTACATATCTTTTTTATATAATAAAATAAAACCCCAATTGGGGACTTTTCCATTTCAAAAAAACTAAACCATACTTTATTTAGTAATAATATTATTTTAAAAAAAAGATTATTTTCTTATTAGGTAACATTTTATATTTATCCATAATACAAGTAGAAGATAAATACAAAAAATATAGATAAGAAGCAATTAACAATAGGATTAAAACTTTTAAATAATTATCTTTAATAATAAAAAACTATAATTAAACATCATAAATCAAACAAAACAAAGATTAAATTATTTATTTTTTAATAAATAAAAATATATGATTCAAAAAATTTTTAACAAAAACCCGCGCGTGCGCGGGCATTATAACTAGTAATTAGTAGAACAATGTTGAAAGGCATACTGAGATTGGACCAACTATGATTATTATAGTATTAGTATTTTTTTTGCTTCTGTCACTTTCTTTAATAAATTAATGTTACTTAGTTTGTTTAACGGATGTTTATATTATGAATAGTTTCCTTTCACAAATACTTGATAGTAATAAGGTAGTTAAACTTATTATGAAAACTGGTGAAGATTATGTTACTGTATAATCGCTTTGATAATTGGTAGGTTAAGTAATGGAAGAGGAACATGCTTTTTTTAATGCTAAACAATATCATGGCATTTTGAGTAAAGGCGGTTAAAGGTTACAACATAATTCGAAAATAAAGTCGTTAAATTCATAAAGGTACCACTTTTATTACTTACCTTTTGAATTTTGCACGATCATTGATATGTCATGGGAGGGGAATGAAAGCCGATAATTCTTTTATAGCCCTCAACAGCTATTGATTATCATTCTTCCCGGTACATAGTTGTGTATTTTGTGATAATTTTAATGTTTTGATCTTCTGTTCTCATTTTGTATGAAGAGCCCATATAGCAAAAGCTTATATTACTTAAAAAATGTCATTATTATATAATTACTCTTTTATTTACCTTAAGGAATACTTAGGTGTTGGAAAATGGGCGGGTAAGTTAATTGGTTAATACGGATAAATGGGTGTCAAAATGGACGGGGTGACCTATAATTACTTTTTTTTTATTGCTCCATAATAACAAATGTGTCAGAATGCACTGAGTAGAAACATCACTGTAAAGCTTGAACCAGAAGAACAAAATGATGCAGACGCAACAAGTACTATGAGGAATGGTTGCCGTTTAGATAGCTGGATATGCACATCCTAGAAAGACTAATTTGAGTGTTGGTTATACCTATAGCTTATTTTTCGTTAACTTCAGTTTTTTAACAATATTTATAAGGCTTGCTCGCCCATCGAACGGCCTATGCTTTGATACTTTGTTCTTGCGTACCACTTTAAAACTTTTTTCCTATCATATTCTCTAACCGTTTATTTCTTTTCGTTCTTAGTGCATTCAATAAAAAATTTGGCACGTTTATATCTTATTTTTCCTTAACTTATTTTTTCCAACGATAATCATAAGTCTAATCTGCCTATTGGGCTTCTAAACAATAAATTTAAACATTTTAACAGTTCAGTAATTGTTGATCCCCAAATACATTCATATATATTATTTTCCGATAACTAATACCTTCCAAAAATAATTATAAGTTATGCCCGCCTTTCTTTTATATTATTTTCTGTTTACTAATACATTCCAACTATAATTATAAGTCATGCCCGCCCATCGAGCGGGCCTTGAAAAATAGTATATATATATATAGGTTTGGGTTAAAATAAAAAGAGTCTTATAATAGAAAGTGTAAGAAGGATTGTGAGAGTGACATGTGTCATCCCCATGCCACACAGTTATAAATTTTGGCGGGAAAAAAAAAATTTTTTTTTGCCCAAACTATCTTTAGGCGGAGAAAACCGTACAACGTCGATTATCACAATTTCTTAAACTAAGCTAAATGTCAAGTACTAATCTAGCTAGTATGAATCTTACTCATGATCTACTCGATCTTCTCACAAATCACGCAACTTTAGAGATCTACCCGATCTTCACAAGATCCACCCGATTTACACGCGATCTACCCGATCTACACACTATCAACACAATATCTACCCAATCTCTACATGATCACAACGATCCACACAATCTAACTAAATACAATGACATATAACTTGATGTATAACAATAACAACAAGTACGTAACAAGTGTTACGAGTGCACCTAAACTAATACTACAACACTTTGTATCTTTTTGATACAGTGTGTTTTTCTCTTGCACTAGTAGAGGAATGAAGGTGATTATTTGGTTGGATGATTGAATCACTCTTAACCAAAAACAAACTAACTAAATGATCATAGAATCAAGATTGGAAGAGATGGATTTAACTCAAAAAGTTTTTTGTGTAAATTGGTACCATAGAACTATAAATTAGTCCAGTATTTATAGGCAAAGAAAAAATAACCATTACAGGTGATAGGTGTCGTTGTACTGATAAAAAATAAACCTAATTACCTTATACTAGATAGGGCAAGCGGGTATCATATCTACGAGGAGTATGTGATTTTAATTTAAGTTTTGGGGTGATCACTGATCAATTAAAGTTTTGGTTTTGAAGTCTTAATAACTAATATACCAATTAAGCTAAGTTCTATGAAATAAATTATTGATTGATCGGTTTGTTTAAAACTTAATAATAAAACTGCTAATTCACTAAAAAGTAAATAAACAAATAAAAATTAAATAAGCAAATAAAAGAAAGAGTTGTAAACAATTGAGTGAAAAACAATCCCTCCCGGCTCTGAATATATTGATATGACTAATTTATGGATTATTACTAATGTTTGCCTCAAACCACATACACATAGTTTGTATTAATTGAAAAGGACAATTTTAGGCACAAGTTATGTTCACCAAACGAGCCTTCTTAATTCCTAAACTATTTGGACTCGGCACGACTCATTGACTAGCAATAACATGTCTTACAATAATCATATCAAATAATTTTATAATTACTTAAATGAACAATTTTGAGTAAATTATGTTTACTACACGATCGTCTTAACTCATATATTAATTGGGCTTGGCACGAATCGTTGACTTGCAATAATATGTCTTATAATAATTCATTTAAATAATTATATTAAAACATTAAAATCAAGCAAATAATATGCATTATAATCAAATGAATTAATATTTGACAAACAAAATAGAATCCGTAAAAATGATCAAACCAAATATCTTTTAGCGGGAAAGATTACAAGAGGCTTTAGCCGAGCATCACTTCGTAGTACTCATCGTGTTCATTATATTCTGCATGCTACTACGTATTTTTCTAGCAAAAGATTTTGGTGGNGCAATCTTCACAAACATAAACCAACTCAAAGAAAAACATATACAAATACAATTTGAATGACGCAAGACGAATAAGTATGAAACAAACACATGAGATATACAATTGTATCAACTAAAACTATCGCCTTGCAACCTTCTTGGAAAGGACATAAACCGAGAGCCAAACGAGCAGTAGAAGTGTTATGGAGGATATAAGCGATAGAATAAGCGAGGCTGAAAAGTGGAAGCAGTAGGAACCATATATGTGACAGATCTTGTTCCAATTGCTATGAGAGTTTCCTTTAAGTCCAATGTATGCAACTCCTCCAGCTGCTCCTGTTGCCGCCGCCACGATGCCCAAAAGAAGCTGTACCATAATATAAGTTAGTTCATTGATTCGAAATATTGACTACCTATACACAAAGTTGTAACACTTTTAACCTTTTGCATGCTAATCAAAAAATTGTTTTTAGTAACCATATATGTTAAAGAAATGAGTAATGGTTCAAGTGCTTACAGCATCAAACATCACAAAATGAGCTTGCAACTTTGTGGAATGTCCATGTGACTTCAACAACGCCAAAGCCGACAAGGCTCCAGTGATGATGCTATACAAGCCCGCCACTGAGAGTGCTGCTACAAAGTATCTGCACCATAATATAATCACACATTAAGTCTAAAACTCGTAACCATCGACCAAAAAAAACTAAGTTATTAGTACCCCTTTACTTGAGATGGTATAATGACTTACATAAAAGCCGGGGAATGATTAAATTTTGCTGTCCTTGGCATTAGTTTTCCGGGTGCAACGGGAATCATTTTTGTTTGTTCCGAAGTGACCATTACAATTATTGCAGCCAATGCAGTTGCAAATAACAACACCCTCAAGGCCACATCAACCACTAGCCCGAAACTACTTTTGTACTCGGGCTCATATGTTGACGACTTTAAGGGTGCCTCTTGTGCGTCGCTGGATGCCATTTTCGTTCGTCGAAATTCGTTTAGCTAGAAGAAAGTTGAAAGGTTTTGTTTCTTGTGATGGTGTGGTTGAGTGTTGGCATTAGAATGCATATTTATACAACATTTTTTGTCAACGGGTTTGGAAAAATATATATTGGTTGGATGTTCAGTTACGTTAATGTACTATGGAAATTGAGTATTTGGTAAGAAATCGTTTTTTTGGTTTGACTAATTTATGCTTACAAAGATTTGAATATCATAATAAAATCAAAACTAAGCTTTTTAGGTGGGATTGTGAGATAATGTCTGATTTATATATTAACACAGAATGAGTTAGGTATATAAACTAAATATGTTCATTTTTAACACAGAACACTGCAACAAGATGGAGGACGGGCGACGGACCTTTGGCGAGTACACGAATGTCCTGTGTCCTCGCCAAAGGTTGCTAAACGACAAAATATTGAGTTTCAAACTTTGATGAGAAAAAAGGTAACAAAAATTCAACGGAAAAATCAGGTATCCTCGCCAAAAACTTGACCCATTTTTATTTTTTCCTTACTATTTTCATTTTGGCTAATTGCTCCCACTAGTTTTTCTCACCAAACCTTTGACAAGGACAAGTCCTCACCAAAAGGGTTAAAAAGTGTTAAATCTAAACCATCAAGTGCCTCACATTATCTTAATACGTGAGCGAGACATGAATCATTAATCCACTGATGTATTAACAAATCACTCACGTACCTCAGTCAAGCGAGACTTCAATCTATACTACGTTGCTGTATTAATTAGTCACTCACATACCGTTCAGTCAAAAGTTTTTTGCTGTATTAATTAGTCACTCACATACCGTTCAGTCAAAAGTTTTTTGGTATATGTTCGAATAACAACTTAAAGGATTCCAATCCATAATCCATTTCATTTCAAGACCAATTGTATATTTGGAAAAAACAGTTGAACTAGTCATCAGCTATTTCTTTTATTTTGTATCACATCAAGTTCGTAAGTATATAAGATTCAATCATGTGTGATCATAAACTTAGAACTAATAAACTAGTTATTGGTCCGTGAATGTCGTATTCGGACATTATCTCATCATAGAAATAGTTCATAGTTGACAGATTTATATATTTAACTAATAGAGTCAGGGATTAGCATTGACTTTCTTATCATAATCTCCTTGTGAGATACGGTAGTAATTTATTTGAGGAAAGAGTAACATACAAGAGATTTGAAACATGCCTCGAATTAAGTGCCATGATAACTATAATCGATAATTTTCAACTAAAGAATGATTCTTATTATTTTAGCATCAAATGGTTATCTACGCAATATAATATACGAGTACCCGTTCGTAGCACGGTATTTAAAACGGAGAGAGTTTTAATGATAGAAAGAAGTTTATGGGTTATAAACGAAAAATAATAAAATTTTGAGGATTTAAGGATTAAATATAATATTTTGAAACCCGATTTCGACCAGGGTGGTTCACTAGTTGAACCGTTCCGGTCAAAAAACGGGCCAATATAAATCGGGTCAACCCGCCGGGTTTGAAACGTCCCAAGTGAACCCGGTTTTCAATTTGTATTAACAGTTTATTTTGAAACATATGTGTATTAATAATTGAAATTGCTTATAATCAATTGTTTGAAAATTTCTTTTTAACTTTTTTCACATTTCATTTTCTTGACTTTCACTTTTCACTTTAACAATTTTTGTTTTATAGATAGTATAGATAAAGCGTGGTTATCTATATTACATATAAAGCATGCATCCGATTTCTTGAATTTTAAATTTCTTAGATATATAGATACATATTTCAAATTTGTCGCTAAAAAATTTGTCGGTAAAAATTCCATTGTTATACCACGCATATTCATCTAGTTAGTAAATGACTTAAAAAATCTTCCTGTAAGATTATGATTAGTGAAAATATGAATGAACCAAATTAAAGAAATCATTACATGTCTACATGACACATTTTGTATAATTATCATTAGGAAGATGAGCAGAAAAATTATGTGAATGGATACAATTAAGTGTTTAAAATAATAGATTTTGCTAACCACAATCCTGGGTTGTGTTTAAGCTTTCTTTAATTAAAAAATAAACACTTAATTAACATCATATATTTTATGCTTGACAATATTTTCTATAAGGATTTTGCTAACCGATGCCCACTGGACAGAGGTTAATGTGTAATTAATGAACACAAACTTTCTTAATTAACCAAAAAATGCATTAAATACACATTAAATAAACTTGTAAATTACTATTTTTGAACATGATTTTTACTGAAATGAATTAAAACATTCATTTCATAAATAGATTAACCCCGTGGACAGAGGTTAGCAAAACCCTTTCTATAATTTTTTTTTCGAACGGCAAAATTTTATAAAAAACTAGCAAGAAGCTAGGAGAAACAAATTATAAAATAGAAGGAATCAATGGGTTTTGAAGCCAATTGTTCCAAGATATATTAGTTTTCTTATTCCTATTCGTGTACCACAAGAAAGAAGTGCTATTGATCTTGTCAAAGATCTCATTTCGGGCCATACAATGACTGCTGAAAATGAGCTGGTTCCGAAAATTCCATAAGGTCCACAATACCACACCAAAGATAGCTTCTATTATCGATTTTCTCTCCTTTTGAAAATGCAACTGATCAACGTATTCATATACATCCTGAATGGATGAAGGAGTTGGGCAAGGCAATTCCAACCAATTGAAAACTTTGAGCCAAACACATGTAGCATGGATACAAGTCCGTAACGAATGATGCAAAGTTTCTGGCAAAGACAAGCAGTTGGACAAAGAATAGACTCAAGCTCAACACCTTTACTGCTAAGATTCCATCGAGTAGGGAGGCGATCACGAAGAGTACGCCAAACAAAAATGTTAACTTTCTCCGGAATAAAACGACACCATCTAGTTGATATGTAAGCGTCCGGAAGTAAAGCATCATCTAAATGAGTACGTGTCTTTTTAACAGTGAAACCAAGATTCGGATCTTGGTATAATTAGTATAAAAATAATGAGTTTATTAATGTTATTTTACACAAATAATGAGACTTAAACACAACCATATGTGTGGTTAGCAAAACCCAAAAATAAAACAAAACATGCATAAAGGTTGTGACTGAAATCTTCGCTACGTGTAATTTATGTAAAGATCTTATCTGTCTGATAAGAAAATATTTGTTGAAGATATTTGGAAGATTAATTATATTAGAGAGAATCAAGTGAACGATTATTAAGTGGTCGTGCCATTGATACACACGTTGCTAGCTGTAGCTTTTATACAACCAATTTGCTTTGGTTGGCAGTAACTTATTATTATGTTATTAATAATCCACTTTTATTAATTCAGTCTCATTTCTCATGTAGAGTAAATTGAATATATGGTGAAGTCATTCAAGAAAAAGTAAACACGTACAATGTCAAATTTCTCTATAATTTAAACTGTACAAAATTACATGGCAAATACGTAGTTATAAAAGTTGTACATTATGTCATTATGTGATTATGAAAATTATTTAGCTTCTAACAATTATTTACTATTAGCAAATAGTTAAACCAAAAACCGAGTAGATATGATGAAATCTGCATGGTTTATGCAATTGCTTAAAAAATGTAAAGCTTTTACGTGTCACATTTATAAGGTAACTGAGGTTTTTCTTTGTTCATGTTACCTAGAAAAGTAAATCTTTTATTTAGGTTTAACCCGAATATTCCCATGACGGTTTTCCAAACCCTAAAACCATCCGGAAAATGTGAATCCTTAGGTTTGAACCTCACGATATCTGGCTACTAAGTCAACTTTGATGATGATTGCGTGTCACATTAAGATTGGGAAATAATGCAAGTTAATTTTTATTAGTTATTATTTCAAAGAAATATCAATAAAAATAATATTTTTAAGTGTGTAAGAGATTTATAATATTATAAATATTGGAAAGAGTTTATACTTAAAGTGTGGTTAAGATGCAGCCAAATCATACGTATATTGAAGTTTCAGATTTGACAATCTTGTATTAAAAGCGTATCTTTGCTGTGAAACACGTTTGAGCAAGTGTCATATCCGGCCATTACATAGAATGATACAACAACATTTTTGATAAGCAGTAGCGGACTCAAGATTTTAGAGCGTATGTAGCACAAAATGATTTTAGCCTTGGACCAGGAGTCGGAGAACACCCAAAAGCCTTGGTACCATGATCTGAAAAAGAACGTTTTTAAACACTTTTGCAAATCGCGTGCTTTAATCTAGTGCGGTACGTGTTGTCAACCATGTGAACGCACCTTTGTCTACAATCGAACAAATAATTTCACATAGTTGTGAACAAATTAAATATGATGCCTGAGCTCTAATAAGTAAAACCAGTGTTAACAATCTAGCTCTAATAAGTAAAACCAGTGTTAACAATCTTGTATTTGTAAGTACTAAAAAACCAAAATGAGTGATACAATTTGTAATTTTTCTTTGTATGCTTAACTTCCATAAAACTTGATTGAAGTTGATTCGATATCAAATTAAAATTAAACCAGATAGTTGGTGAAATGTGGCTTTTTTATTCGATATCAAATGAGATGTTATTGATATATTAGGCGAGTACCCGTGCATAGCAACGAAAATCCCTAGTGGCAGACAATTAACAATATGTGATATTGTGGTAAGTGTTTCGTATAACGTTCAAAATAAAACGTGAAAAATCATAACATTCAAGGCTTCCAGCATTGTAACAAAATGATGTTTAGACTCTACTTTTAGCATATTTAACATTAAAATATCATTTCTCATGAAACTTACAAGAAATTATTGCATTATTATCTAAACCAGGAAATATGCAAACTAAAACCAAGTTGTGATTTCATATCATATCAAATAGAGGATGATTTCATTTCATATATATGATCACAAAACAAGATCTGCAAGATCTCTTTAATCCCAAATAACATTAAATAAACCCAAAACAGAAGCATTCCCGTAAGAAAACCTCTAAAGTCTAAACCATTAACCAAAAAGCCACATACTGATCACAATTTATTAAGAAACATCCCTTAAACCACTAACTAGGCCCATATACATACTCATCAATCATCATACCTATAACCACCACCACCATTATCATAAATGATCATCTTCTTGCTATTGTTATAACTTGTTGATACAAATAATATCTAAAAACGTTATTTGTATTTTACACCTCTTTGTATTGATAATAACAAAATGTAAAAACGGGTCAATATTAACGAATTAAAAAAATATATTTTTTCTTTAGAAAAATAAGTTCAAAATTAAAATCCCAACAACTAATTTTCCTCTCAAAATAGTTTCAAACAGTCTCAAATAAACCTTCCCCACTAAAAACAAATAGATGAGCGTTTCTGTCCCCAACGGTACCGTTAAAAGATTGACAGCACAATTAAATTTAGTGGTGTGTCCCCCTTATAACGGCTAGTTTTTTCTTGCCTATAAATACCAGACAATTTCACGGTTTTTATCAACCAATTTTCACTCTGAACTTTCTGAGTTAAACCCATACTCCTTAATCACCTTTCTTTGATCATTTAGTTAGTTTGTTTTTGTTTAAGAGTGATCCAATCGTCCATTCAAGTGATCAGCTTCATTCCTCTACTAGTGCAAGAGAGGAACACACTTGTAATTAACATTTGTTACATACTTGTATCTTGATATACATCAAGTTATCTATTGTCTTTTAGCGATGACTTGTTCAAACTATTTTTTAAAAGGTGAAATGGTCTTAGAAAAATATTCATAAAAATGTACAAATAAATAAATTAAATTTTGTGTATACTACTAAGGTATTTAATTATTAAAAACCGATTAAAAGTATACATATATTAATTAAATACATTTCATTTTAATTATATATT
>LBNU01024263.1:96770-116796 GCA_014162995.1 Artemisia annua | reverse complement strand
TAAAAAAAAAAAAAAAAAAAAAAAAAAAAAAGAAAAAAAACAATTGGGTTCAATATGGGTTCGTGGGCCGAACTTGATGCGAGGTATAATTTCGGATTTAATTTGTCCTGAGCAAATATTTTACCCTGCTGATACAGAACTCATGGATACTATCACTAATATGTGAATATAGACTATCTCCATAACAAAGAAGCAACAGAACAAGCAATATATAAACAACGCTGGCTGCATACGGGTGATCTTGGTTATTTTGATGAAGAAGGACGGATATACGTTGCGGATTGATTGAAGGAGCTTTTACTAACTTGATCTTGGTTATCAAGTATAAGGGGTGCGGTATCAAGTAATTTTGTTTTTAAATTAGTCAAACTCAAATAAATGCTGTTGCCACAAAGCATTTTCATCCCTTAGTTTTATTCGAGCAATCAATCTAACAATCTCAAAAAACATAATAATAGCATTAGAGGTAAGCGTTAAGGGCAGGCCGGTGGAAAGGTCAGATAGAGGGTCAAAACATGTGTGAGTTGAAAAGAGCCCCGTTTGGTACTGGTCAAAACAGGTCCTTTGACTCGTTCCACAAACATTTATTTTTTCCTTTCTATGTATATGTTATAAGAGCATTGGGTGTGGGAGATGGTTTGCCGTCGCCATCCTAGGTGGAGGCTTCGCCGACCTCGCCGCCACACCACACCCACCTCTTCGTTGCTCGCCATAGAAGTGCACTTCGTCTGCACGACGAAGATGCAAGTGTACTATCTTCCTTTTTTTTTTTTTTTTTTTTTTTTTTTTTTTTTTTTTTTTTTTTTTTTTTTTTTTTTTTTTTTTTTTTTTTTTTTTTTTTTTTTTTTAAAATGTATAGTGATAAATATGTATTTGTGTTTAGTAAATATGTAGGTTTGTAAATATGTATGTGTTTAGTAAAAATGTTATTGTTTTGTAAATGCAATTATATTAAACATAGGATTGCCATTACGTGAAACAACTACGATTACAAACATTAAACTAAGAAATAGAAATTGAAACCCATAAGAAGTACTACGATTAAACTAAACTACGAATCAATAAAACGAATCATCCGATACATAGCCCTCTTGACTCGAAGCACTCGAATCGTCATCACTCGTTGGCACACGGGGCAATCCATGTTGGATTCGCCATGCACAACGAGCGTTTCTCCGAGCCTGTTTACCTCGTAAGTATTCCTCACGAGCTCTTGCCTCTTCTTCTTCCTCTGCTTGAACCTTTAACAACTCTTGCATATCTTGCTCATACAATTCTTCATCAGTCAAAGGATGTGGTTGGTTTTGTGGTGGGTAGTTTGCCGTTGGGTTGTAGTGTGGTGGATAGTTTGCGGCTGGATTGTAGTGTGGTGGATTGTTTACAGGTGGAAACAGAACTTCCGGTGGAGTGTTTGGTGGTGGAGGTGTTGGGTGATGTGGCACACGTGGGGCCCGAATGAAGAGATAAATCTCTTCATCTACACCCAATGCTCTAAATGTCAACTTGTTTGACTTGTTTGAGATGAAATACAACTTAAATCTACCCATTCAAAGTCCTTCATATGTAAATGGGTCGAAATTGCCATTTCCAGACTACTTTGCTCCAAAATGATTATTGCTTGAGTAAAAACAGTGGGGCATCTGCAAGTTAATCTAGTATGTAATTAATAAAGTAAATATCACATAAAAATAAATTTATCTTATTTTAAAACTTCTTGGTCAGGTGGCACCTGCAAAACTTGAAGGGCTGCTGGTTACTCACCCTGGAATCATGGACGCTGCAGAACTTGAAGGGCTGCTGGTTACTTACCCTGGAAACAGGTACCAAAACAAGAAAAAACACGTTTATAATGACATCAGAAAGTATTGGTCTTTTTTTTTTTGTTTTTGTTTTTGTTTTTGTTTTGAACGGCGGGTTAGTTGTTGGCTCGAGTTAGTGTCGCATCCTCGGGCAGAGATACCAACCGCGAGCCTCTCCTTAGGGGATAACCCCACTCCTATTCCCGATTCGCCTGATATCATTAGAGCTTGTGGTTCCCAAGTGAGGACTTCCCGGTCGGTCACCCAAACCGGTATTACTCTCACTTGGGCTCGCTTAACTACTTAAGCCTTTACCACTAGATCACAAGCCCCATGATAGAAAGTATTGGTCTCTTCTTTTCAGTTTGTGATCTTTTTTTTTTGAACTTATTTCAGTTTGTGATCTGACTACCCATTTTCTCAGGTTGCACCATTTAAAAGAATACAAATGGTAGAATTTTTCGAGATTATTCCAAGAGCAGCTTCAGGGAAGATTTTAAGGAGGGGAACTTAGGCAGAGAGTTCAATCCAAGCTATGATACACCTTTTCCTATCTAATATATTTTCATGCATGCGCATGTAGTAATCTTTCGAGAATTTAATAAACCAGTCATATATACTTTAGGCAAATATTTATGCAATAAGTGATATGCTTACTCAAATTTGAAACTGCATTGGAATGATGGATACTCAAATTTGCATATATGACTGAGGGTGTGTTTGGTAGAGAGAATTTCAGAGAATGAAATGAATTAGAGAATAGAAATTGAGAGAATAGAAATCAGTAGAAAATTTTGTTCAATTCTAATGTTTGGTAACAACAGAGACTTGACCCGGGAAATGAAAAAAATATTATTTTTTGATTAATTTTTTTTCTAAATAACAATCTAAAAAAAATGTATTTAAAAAAAATATTTTTTTAAATTATTTTTTTTAAATTTATTTTTTATAAAAATTATTTAAACAAATTTATTTTTTCTAAACAACAATTCTAAAAAATATATATTTGAAAAAAATTTAAATTATATATTTTTTTTAAATTTATTTATTTAACATTTTAAAAAAAAAATTATTTTTTTAAATTTATTTTTTATAAAAATTATTTAAAAAAAATTATTTTATAAAAAAATTATTTTTTTAAGTCATTTTTTATAAAAAATTATGTTTTAAAAAAATATTTAAAAAAAAGACACTTATTTTGAAAAAAAATTATTTAAAAAAAAAACTTAATATTTAAAAAAATTATTTTTTAAAGCTCAATTCTCTCCATTTCCACAACAATAGGATGAAAATCAAATTTAAGAAAATACAAAGAGGTGAACTCCTTGAGAATTCAAAATTCTCCACCCATTTGATTTCTCAACCTACCAAACATGGGAAATCAGCCAATTTCCATTTCTTTGCCTCTATTTCTCTGTACCAAACACACCCTCAGGGTGTGTTTGGTAGCGGGAAATAAGGGGAGAGAAATAGAAATGCCTCCATTTCCATTGTTTGGTAGATCATGGAAAATAAAAAGCGAAGAAATTGAATATCTCATAGAGAATTGGTCTTTTGTATTTTCAATTCTTTGATTTCCTTTCTAGTTGGAGTGGAAATGGTGGGGTACATGTAAGAATTGGTTGCGCTATACAAAAATATAGAATTTGCACTTTAAAATCACCGTAGGTATTGGTGAAAATTTTATTTTTATTTTAAAAAAAAAATAAATGAGTTTTTTAAAAATATTTTTCTTTTAAAAATAATTTTTTTATAAAAATAATTTAATTTTTTTTTGAAAAAATATATATTTTTTAGGATTGTTATTTAGAAAAAATAATTTTTTTAAATAATTTTTATAAAAAATAAATTAAATTTTTTTAATTAAATTTTTAAAAAATAAGTTTTTTTAAATAAATTAAAAAATATATTTTTTTTTAAATATATTTTTTTAGAATTATTATTTAGAAAAAATAAAAAAATTTAATAATTTTTATAAAAAAATAAATTAATTTTTTTAAATAAAATTTAAAAAAAATTAAAAATAAAATATAATTTATAAAAATATTTTTTTTAAATATTTTTTTTTAGAATTGTTATTTAGAAAAAGTAAATATTAAAAAAAAATCAACAAATAATTTTTTTTTATTTCCCGGGTCAAGTCTCTGTTGTTACCAAACATTAGAATTGAACAAAATTCTCTACTGATTTCTATTTTCTGAATTTATATATCTCTGCTTCATTTCTATTATCTGAAATTCTCTCTACCAAACGTGCCCTCAAAGTATCACTTATTTCCAACTTGATTCAACCTTTTAGCATATATATTGCTAAAGCCGCTACTCAAATATGTGAACAGACAAAAAAAGCCCTGACTTTTGAACGTACATTGTCCGCAATACCTTTTTTTGCCTAGAACATTGTGAGTTTTGATCGGATAGTTATACTTTATGTCTACACTTTCACTCTCTCACATAAAGTTAAAACACATTTATCTTTTTTAATTCATATAAAAGGAAAAAAAAAAAAAAAAAAATAAAAAAAAAAAAAAAAAAAAAAAAAAAAAAAAATCGAATAAATTATGCCAAATAGTGTATATATGATCTCTTTAATTTGATATCTATCTGTGTAATTTACTCTTTAAAAAATAAAAACATTGTTTACTTATTGTATGCTTCTTTTGTTCAAACATATAATTGGCACGTTTATTTTCGATCAAAATTTAGACCAACTTTATTTTGAAATTGTGTTGTTTTCCATCTATTTTAAGTTTTGGTCATTAAAAGTTAGTTCGTACTCATTGAGTAATAACTTGTAACTATTTTATTAGTTAGTTTTTGCTGCCCATTCAAATAGCCTTATAAACTAAGATGAATGCTAAAACCATAAAAGTTTACAAAATGTTTCCCACACAATGATGTGTCATGTAAACTTGTCTATGCATTTAAGATAGATAATTAAAAAGTAAGTTAGAGAATGTAATTAATTATATGACACGTCATTTTTTGAAAAATTATGTGTGAAATTTTTATGGTTCTACCGTTCCTCATAAATTAAAAACGTTTGTATTACATGAACCATCTACTCATCTTAGTAACTTACTATCTTATTATGGAGGAAGTCATTCTTTAAATAGAAATACTTAAAAATTTAGCTTGCTTATTATAAAAATTCAATAGCTTGCACATAATTTCTCTACTACATAACTTACAAGTTTTAAAGCTTAATGTGCAAAATACAAAGCACTATTAACGTGATCAAGATATTTAATGTAGTCAATTAATTAACTGGTCAATAAATAAAATTAATGCAGTTATTAAAACACCTATTACATAAGAAATACAAATTATCAAGCATATTGTACAACCAACTTAAACATAATTCCTGCATTAAATGTCACTAATACAAATAATAAAGCACATTATAAAAATATTCAAATCTGAACAGGAACGGGCCAAATGGACTCGAGCCCGAACGGGCATGGGCCAAACGGGCACGGGCCAACGGGCTCGAGCTCGAACGGGCACGGGCTAAACGAAATTCTTGATATCTATAAATTTATTGTCAAAAAAAAACATAATAAACCAAAATACATGATTCACCGAAAAATTTTATTTCAGAGTACTCGCCGCCGCAACACGCGAATACCCTGCTAATCGTCTTTAACATGTTCGTGCTCTTTAACATATTCTAAAGAGATATGATATACGGGCCTAATAAACAGGCCTAAAAACAGACCTACCGCATTAATTACTTGTACATCTGATAGATGTACAAGTAATTAATGCGGTTAGATGTACAAGTAATTAATGCGGTAGGTCTGTTTTTAGGCCTGTTTATTAGGTCTATATGTTAATTCCCTATTCTAAACTTAGACACATGTTCAATAAATTAATCACACCATATTAGGCAATATATATATATATATACACTTCTCTGAAAGCTCATGTGCTTTGAAAATAGTTAAGTTTTAACCAGCTTTACTTAATTGATATTTTGGTCATCGTGTTCTAAAAAATAATACAACCAAAGTTTCTTTCTAAGCAAAATTTTTTTTTCCTCCTACAAAAACAATAGTTTACACTCTCATAAGCATCAAGCCATATATTACCTGTGCTTAGAAGTTGTGTCGATTACACAAAATTCTGGATGTATATATAATAGCTAGAAATTATGTGATTTATACAACACAATTTACGAGTTTTAATTACTTACCATCCCTACAAACGTTTTTTTTTTTTTTTTTTTTTGGGTAAAGGGGAGTAATCCTGCACCCTGGTAAATATATTAAAACCAAAACGTTTAAGTACAAATGGAATGTGGCTGAAATACCACATTAACCTCAAGCTATAACAGCTTGATAAACACCTAAACTAGAGCTTAAGACATTCCAAAAGGTCAAAACAACTCTAGAATCAAAAAGAAACTAGAAAAACAAAAACAAACCAAGCTAACCAGCAACATGAGTGAAAGATGAACTTCCACCCTTATCAACATCAGAAAATAAGTTAGCCGATTCATTAAACCTGTTTTCAACACGCTCTTCATCACCATCATCTACTGTAGCTAAAGCATCAAAATGGTTTGATGTAGAAACTTCAGGACCTTTTGACTTCAACGTAGATGACGATGTAGGCACATTACTTGAAACTCCCTTTTTAGGTTCACTAGTAGTCTTCTTGGGCTCATACCTGATCGTCTGTTTGACAGAAGTACCCACCTGACCCCCTGAACCAGATTTAGCCTTACCTTTTTTCTTCTTACGACTCACCTTCTGGAAACCATCATTAGAAGGCATAGTAGCAGTAGTATCCACATTCACAGTAGTAGCAACAAGAGGAGTAATCACATTGTTAGAACAAGTCTCATATTGTGTGTACTAAACGCAGCAACCATTTTGAAATACCTGAAAATGTACGTTATTCGTTAGGTAAAACATATTGATACACGATATTTGAGATGTAGACTCCTTGTTCACGTAAAATTATGGAGCGACTGTTTACAAAAAGAACGCTATGAAGAACATACTATAATTACCGTAATCTCATCTTGGCTAAGTGGTTTTTCAACAACGTTATCAACATCAATTAGAGCATTAATAGTGCAACAATGTACAATAAAATCATGAAAAATTATGTTAATGAAATTTTATAATGAAATAATTTGCAATAAAAATGAAATATATTAGATGTTATTAAACAAAAACTATTAACATATAGCATTTTAAGCCCAAAATGGAATATATTGGGTGAGTCAACTGTTTCTCCACAAAAAATTCAAATTGCAACTGAAGTCGGTTGGAAAATTATTTATGTGCATTAAACAAATGGTTAATCTCTTGAAAATATATCAAACTTGACGCCTTTTTTAGTTAAGAGAGCGAACAAAAATCTGTGCACTTAAATGCCTAAATTTTTGAATTGCATCTGTTTTGGGTATTTTGCACATGTGAAATGGTCATTCTATCATTCGTTGTCAATAGAATAGTTAAAAGAAGGTAAAAATTATCATTTTACAGATACAAAATACCCAAAATAGATGCAATTCAAAAAGTTATACATTCAAGTACAGAAAATTAAGTTCACTTATTAGAACTGAAAGAAGTGTCAGAGGAATTTTTAAGTGATTAGCCCTTAAACGAAAATCACTTGGAAATATCATATCAAGTTAATTATTGGAAAACTAAATAAACATTAAAGGGTATAATAGGAACACTACGTTACTCACATTTTAAGTTTTAAGTTTTCTAGAAAACATGATGACGTGATTTAGAAACATTTATGTGGTGTCTACTAGGGTTGACTCAAATCCCTTTCATAGACTTTCTATCTTTTTCTTACTTCTATTTGACTATTTCTACGTTAATGTTGAAAGTTCCTCATTTGCAGTATGTTAAATTACATTATGAGCTAGTTCTAGAAACATATTGAACTTTGAATAAACAATGGTGTTTTCATGTCGATGTTTTTCCTTCACATATGGGGAAGAGATCGAATATGAAACAAAAATTCAAACAAAATCAACCTCAGTTGAAACATTTCATACTGCTTGTTCAGATTTAAATGTTAGTGTAACTGATTCTAGTAGTACGTCAAATTTCCCAAAGTTGGCTGAGATACCAAGCAATCTAAGGGTTTTCACATTTGATGAGCTAAAGGCCGCGACTAGAAATTTTAGCAAGTCATCAAAGATTGGGGAGGGTGGATTTGGTAGTGTGTATAGGGGCGTCGTTAAGAGTTTGGAATGTCCTTTTGATGAGATTCAAGTGGCCGTGAAGCTCGCCAACGGTGGATTGCAGGCTAGTTTTATCATGTTTTAATTTTTAAGTATTATATATATCACTTGTTATAAGCAGTGGGAAGGTGATTATAACTAGGATGTGCACTCATATCATGAAACTGTGATATCAATTCAGATTTGCCATTGTTTATGGGGATATAATAGTTGCCTTATGGCTATTGATTATCACATGGCTATTTTTTATTTTATATTTTTTTATTTTTTTTTTTCAATTTGTCTTTAAATTTTATTCTATTTTGTTAATGGTACGTGTATATGTATGGTGGCCAGAAAATTGCAACTTAATTTGGAAGCATGGTAAAATTATTAATGGTTTTGCAATTTGTGTTGTGGGAAAAAGGGTTTAGTTTATATAATTTTGAACTTTCATATGTTAAATCTCAAAGTTTAATAAAGGAACGATCTAATAGTACTACGGGCAAATGACAAAAAAATGCATCGAACTTGACACTTTTTGTGATTGTGTGTAGCAAACTATCTTTTTTCTTATTGTGTGTACTGAACTTTCAAATTTTGATTATTGTGTGTATTTTGTGACTATTCTACCATGTAAAATGACCATTTTACCCTTCGAAATTTAAAAAAATTAAGGGTAAAATGGTCACAAAATGCACACAATGATCGAAATTTGAAAGTTTAGTACACACAATAAGAAAAAAAATAGTTGGCTACACACAATCACAAAAAGTGTCAAGTTCGATGCATTTTTTTGTCATTTGCCCATAGTACTACTATTAAGTTGTTCACTCATATATAGATATCATAAACATGCATGGGTAATCTTATGCATGGCAATTTTGACAGGGACATAAGCAATGGGTGCTGAAGTCAATGTTCTTGGGCAAGTTGAACATCCAAACCTTGTGAAGCTAGTCGGCTATTGTGCTGAAGACAGTGGAGATAGAATCCATCGACTTTTGGTTTATGAATATATGCCAAATGGAAGCTTAGCGGATTGGTTATCATCTGAGTCAGTTGCACCCCTCTCATGGCCCATGAGACTAAAGGTGGCTCGAGATACCGCTGGTGCTTTGGCATACTTACACCAACAGACGCCTTGCCCGGTAAAGTCCTTTGACCATACCAACATGATACTTTCTTCTCTTTATTTCTTGGTTTTCCGCATATCAAGTTGTGGCTTGTTTATGTTTGTAGATCATCTTTAGAGATTTTAAACCGTCCAACATTATTCTAGACGGCCAATGGAATGTTAAGCTTTCAGATTTCGGTTTCGCTAGGTTAGGTCCTTTAGATGGACATACTCATGTCACAACAGAGGTAATGCATATTCAGAAGGATATATGCTCTTTTAACTTGGAACGTACATAACCAGTTGGGGGAAGGTTTTGGGCCTTTTTCGCCAAAATGGACAAAGTTGTTCGATTTGGGCTTTGTTAATCCTTTTAGCTTGTTTCCTTAATGGAGTCAAAATGACTCATATCAACCAAAACTAGTTTTGACCTGTAACTCATCTAACCTGGCCCAACACGCCTGAGTTCTAGTTTTCTACTACCACACATAAAGAGAATCGCTAACTAGTTTTGTGATGGATCATTCAAAAAATATTTTTCTCTTGACGTAACTCTTTCAAGACACAGGTAGGAGGAACATACGACTATGTAGATCCGGAGTATATCTGGACCGGGCATTTAAGAACAGATTGTGATGTATGGAGCTACGGGGTCTTTTTATACGTATTGATCACGGGTAAATCCCCAATAAATCTTGATCTCTCTACAAAAGAGAAATATCTTGTGGAATGGGTAAAACCATACTTACGGGGTGGGGACTTTAGCCCTATTGTTGACCCAAGGATTACGGGTTCCTTTCCTTTGCAATCAGTAAAAGGACTAGCGATTATAGCTAAGAATTGCTTGAACAACAGAAATCTTCGTCCGAAAATGAGTTTTGTTTTGAGAAACCTTAATGAACTTATAACGGAATCATTACTAGAAAATATTTCACCATTGGTGCCCCCGATTGCTGACCTCAATGGAGTTAGTGATCGATGGAAAGTTTCCCATGAGCAACAAAGTTCGTCGATATTGAAAATCAAACGCAAGAGAAGATTTGTATGTTTGCCTCATTTATTGTTTTCTAAAAATTTATTTTGAACACTTGCATTCATGTTGGGTATAGAGATGCTGCTGCTCTAGATGATACAACTGCTCATGGTGCATAATGGAAAATACTCTAAGTGTCATACTACTGCTAGTGTATTCTATACTACTGCTAGTGTTGAAGATTCTAGTGCTGAAAGAATACTACTGCTGGAGTAAAAGATACCGCTGCTAGAGTAATTGGATACTACTGCTTATGTGATAACTTGTATAGTCGGTTAGATAAATATAGAATAGATTCAAAAAGATTTATCTTATATATAAAGTTATTGTAAACCGACTAGGACTCCTTAGTCTATAAAAGGAGATCATAGGGTTAGAGTTTAGTACGCATCATTCATAGAGTTATCACTACAAGGTTGTAAACCCTAATACTGTTAAGTATTTGTATATTAAATAAATTGAAGTGTTTTGTGAGAATTCTACTGTTCTATTAATTGTTCTTCTTAAGATTAAACATAATATTTCGTGTTGTGTTTAATAGTATTTACAAGTCAAGACAGTTTCTATACATTGGTTGTCTTAGATTTATCTAAGGTAACAAACTAGATCAATAGTTCAACTGGGATCAACAAGTGGTATCAGAGCTTGTGATCTAGAAACTGTGATCAAGAAGGACTTTTGTTAACTCAGATCTGTTCAAACAACTACTGCTGCAATGGAATCCGAATCAACACACATGGTTACTGCATCAAAGGTGCCTATGCTCAAGCCTGGAGAGTATGAGATCTGGAGAATGAGGATGATGCAATACATCAGAATGATTGACTACTCTATGTGGGATGTCATTCTGAATGGTGATACTTTACCTGCAAAAGGTGCTGATGGAAAAGAAGTACCCATTAAAACTGCTGATGACAGGGCTCAAAGAAGGTTGGAGATCAAGGCTCATAGTATTCTCATGATGGGAATACCTAATGAGTATCAGCTGGAATTTAGCCATATTGAAGATGCTAAGACTCTCCGAGGCTATACGGACAAGATTTGGTGGCAATGATGCTACTAAAAAGTCAAGGAAGAATCTTCTAAAGCATCAATTTGAGAACTTTACTGTATTAAGTTCTGAAAACCTTGATGGCACTTATGACAGACTTCAAAAGCTTGTAAGTCAACTAGGACCTGTTCAGGTTACTGTTCCTCAAGAGGATATAAATCTCAAGTTTCTCAGAAGTTTGGCACCTGAATAGAGTATGCACACTGTGGTTTAGAGAAACAAAGCTGAATTTGAAAAGATGAGTTTAGATGATTTATACAACAACCTGAAAGTTTATGAATCTGAAGTGAAAGGGTCATCTAGTTCATCCTCTGGTGCACAAAACCTAGCTTTTGTGTCCTCCAACAACAAGAATTCTAGCAGAACTCAGGAAACTCATTCTACTGCTGCTTATGGAGTTTCTAATGTTAGTACAAGTGTTTCTGCTGCTGGTTCTACCAATCCTGATACTTTAAGTGATGCTGCTATTTGTGCTTTCTTAGCTGATCTTACTACTAGTACTCAGGTTAATCATCAGGATATGGATCAAATTGATCCTGATGATCTTGAGGAAATTAATTTGAAGTGACAAATGGCTATGTTGACTATGAGGGCTAGAAGATTTCTCAAGAAGACTGGTAGACAACTAAAGTATAATAAGCAGTCCAATAAGGGGTTTGATAAGTCCAAGATGGAGTGCTTCAACTGTCAAAGAAAGGGGCACTTTGCAAGAGAATTTAGGGCACCTAAGAAGAATGGAGAAGGTGCAAGGAAGACTGCTGAAGAGTCCAAGATTACTACTTCTTTGGTGTCTTGTGATGGACTTGGTGATTATGATTGGAGTGATCAGGCTGAAGAAGGACCCAACTATGCTTTAATGGCTGAAGAAGGACCCAAAGGACACAACTATATATGCTCTTATGGCTTATGCTTCTTCATCATCTGGTTCTGACTCATAGGTATCTAATGATTCTAGTTTGAGGAAAACTAGAAGGGGGGGGGGGTTGAATAGTTTTACCTCTTTTTCGTTTTATAAAATGTTTGTTTCAAAACCTTCAATTAGAGTTTATTATGAAAACAATATATAATCAATATGATCAATTATATATGTGTGCTTTTGAGTTTGTTTTCAAAACTTAGTTTTATGAATAGAGCTTTGGTTGATCTTTGTGTGAATATGTTTTCCTTTTAAAATCTTAAAACGTTTTGTATCAAATCATCTATTAAGTTAAACTCAACATGAGAAGTGTGAATAATGCATCTAAGTCCATTAGACCATATCATATAATAATTCATCCTATAACAATATTAACTTATATCTATCACAAAATCAACATCAAAACAATATAAGCAACAATCAACACATATTTGCAAGCATAGATATAAAGCGACAAATGTAAGAATAAATGAAAAGAGTTAACAGAAAGGAAATGCAAACCGGGCACGATGATTTATAGTGGTTCGGCTACAAGGACACCTTCCTTGCCCTACTCCACTCCCCGAGTCACCTACTCGAGAGTTTTCTTCACTACTCAACAAGCTCCCTTTTGGCGGAGAAAACCATACACAACTTTTGCTTACACCAATTAACGACACTAAGCTAAATGTCGGGTTCTAATAGTAGCTAGAACCAATCTCACGACACGACTTCGATCACTACACAACTTCTACATGACTTCACGACTTCTTCACGACTTCACAACTTCACGACTTCTTCACTACTTCACAACTTCTTCTATACTCCACTACTTATTCACACACCTACATCTTCACAACTAAATGACTTCTCCACACTACTACTTCTTCCCACTACTTCTTACTCACTCATTGACTCACTACTAAGTAAGATCATCTTGATCTACTTATTACATATACATACATAACTCACAACTTCACATCAACACTAACTAGACTCTAATATATCTTTGGCTTTATGATAGGGAGGATTCTTCTCTTGCACTTTGAGTGGTGAAGGATTGGATCACTTGAAAACAAAGACTTATAATCTTATGATCAAAGGATTTAGAAAGATGTTTGGAAAGGATTGGGACTGAAAATTTTAGGGCAAAAGGTTGGGAAAAATTGCAGAAATGAACCAGTATTTATAGGGAATCATTTCTGACAAGAGGAGCGTGCCGGCCCCCTTAAATAGGTGCCGGCCTCCTTAAAATTAAGGGGGCCGCCCAGACGAAAACGGCAGTTTTCTTGTCTTTTTCTGGGGAAGATTTATCTAGTGAAATTTTAACTGTTTTTGGCTAAAAATTTGAATTCATATATTTATTATGAATTAAACATTTTCTTTTTATTACCAAAAGTGTTTTTCTAAAATATATAAAATGTTTATAACATTTTATAACATTTTCTTTTAATTAAAACATTTCCCTTTAATTACCAAAAGTGTTTTTCTAAAATATATAAAATGTTTATAACATTTTATAAAGTTTGTAATGTCTAAATAAAAATCCCTTTGATCATAAAATGTATTAGACATTTGTTTATACATACCTTAAGTGATTGTTGAAGCATACTCGAGACGTTGAGATGTCGAGAGATGTTGATGTATGAATGCATAGATGATTTGTGATCACAAGCAACTTAAACACTTTTTGTGTTGTAACTTACATCTTTGTCATCATCAAAACATGAAGAGGATGTTTAGATTAAATATCGTAATATAAATATCGTAATATTTATGCCAAAAATCTCCCCCTTTTTGATGATGACAAACTATGTAAGCTATAACTCATAGTAAAATGTATAAGTTATTTGTTTACACTTCTTCTCCCCCTTTTGTCAAAGCAAAAAGGTGGACTCCTAGACAAGACTTCTACTACACTTTAATCCTTGAGATAGAATGTATAAGGCGAGCTTGCATCATCGTGAGTGAAGCCTTGACTATCGCCAATGCTCCCCCTTGGTGTATACTCCCCCTTGGTGTATGCTCCCCCTTGGTGTATGCTCAAAACTAGTTTTGGCTACCAAAGAATTGAGCGAAAAAATAATCCTACAAAACAGAGTTAGTAGAAAAAGAGTGCACATATACATAATGATGATGATAGATATATGCATGAACTTATTGGGGAACAAGATATGGATGTCTAAGGTATATGGACTAAGAGTATGACACATGCAATTATTATTTTGAAAGCAACGACCTAAATCCAAAATATCATGACCAATGCTTAAGACATGGCAATGATTACGACCAAAAAAAAATTCGACCAACATATTTTGGCGNGTGAGTGAAGCCTTGACTATCGCCAATGCTCCCCCTTGGTGTATACTCCCCCTTGGTGTATGCTCCCCCTTGGTGTATGCTCAAAACTAGTTTTGGCTACCAAAGAATTGAGCGAAAAAATAATCCTACAAAACAGAGTTAGTAGAAAAAGAGTGCACATATACATAATGATGATGATAGATATATGCATGAACTTATTGGGGAACAAGATATGGATGTCTAAGGTATATGGACTAAGAGTATGACACATGCAATTATTATTTTGAAAGCAACGACCTAAATCCAAAATATCATGACCAATGCTTAAGACATGGCAATGATTACGACCAAAAAAAAATTCGACCAACATATTTTGGCGAAATATGCCAAAATATATACTCAAAAAGAATTAAAAGAAGATGATGATGAAGATGGTACATTTATTTATTTATTTATTATTATTATTATTATTATTATTATTATTTTTTTATTTTTTTTATTTTTTTTTTACGTAGAAAAACGAAGATGGATGAGCATGGATGGAAAGGGAAGGTGATTGAAAATGGTTCACAAGTATGGTTTAGATTAATATATCGTTTGACAAAGGTGGATGATTGGGAATCATGGGATCTTTAGGTCTTTTGTTGGTTGACGGCCGAAGGTGGATATGTGAAATGAGGTGGTGATGACTCGACAACACTTGAAGCTTGGATATCTTCTTTGTGTTCTTCACTTGCTAGAAAGTGGAAAAGACGCATTTCGTAATGAAATTCACTTGGATGATGTGGTGATGACTCGACAACACTTGAAGCTTGGATATCTTCTTTGTGTTCTTCACTTGTTAGAAAGTGGAAAAGACGCATTTCATAATGAAATTCACTTGACTTTTGATGACATGGACAAACATGTTTATGAGTGTATGGATATGACAATTGCCCTTTGATTCAAAGAGCGACACACTTATGTATCATGAAAGATGGTTTGACCTTTATGGATTAAGTTGTAGTGGTGATGACACATTTAGTAGAATGTATGAGATGGTTACATGGTTGAATCTTCTTGTGAAGATGACTAGGTGGAGTTATTGGTGAAAATGGGTGAGAGTGAAATAGTGATATTCATGGAATAAATTTCTTGGGTTGGAGGTGGTGACACTTTTGGTTTCTTTGAGGGCATGGAAATGGTGGATGACTCAAGATTGGTAGTGTAAAGGATGACTCGGTTTTTCATTTCACATTGGTGGTGGAAAGTTTGACAAGGAAGAGGTTGATTGTGGGTAAATGGAGGTATATTCTTGGAAGTAAGAATGTTGGAGAGTTTGGTGGTGTGATGTGGGTTTAGGTTTAAGGTAGAAGGATATATGTACGTGGTGTGATGTGGGTTAAGGTTCATGCTCATCCGAATGTAAAGTGTAACAAAAAAAATAAAAATAAAGACGAATCAATACGAAAGTGATAAGCTTGACAATGACACGAAGGATGAAGGATAGCATACAATGAACTTCATCCATGAAGTTATGTAGCTCTTCTCGAGTATTGTGAATGTTTAAAGAACAATCACAAAATGAGTTATACGGTTTTCCTAAAGATGATAGCGGAAGAGGTGGATGGAAGATGTTTGACATCTATATTATAATAGAGTCATGACTCAAGAAATATACATGGACAATGAGTGACATTTTAATTTGCATTTTGCTAATTAAAAATACTTAACATTTCGGATGAAATATTTAAGTTGTCACGTTAGAGGTGTTAGATTACTATCTAACTATCTCTTGACAAAGGAGTGGATTGTTTGGAAGGGAACAAGATGATGAATAAGGAAGTGAGTATGCATGAAGACTCTAGGACACTAAAGACACTTTTGAGACTATAATGGCCTATCGGATTGTGACACTAAGGTTCTTATGAAATAAAGGTGTAAGATCTAAAGGAAAGAAATATATACCTAGATGGATGAGACATATGGAGTCAAGCATGTAAAGGCATTTAGGCATGTATCAAGTACAAAACTATATCATGTCAAAATAGTTATAGAAAGACAATAACTATTATAATAAACATGCATTCAATAACTAAGCAAATAATTATGAAGGCATATAATCAAATCACGTAGGAGCAAATAAACATCTAGAAATATCATATATGCGAGATGCCATAAATCTAGGAGTGAAAAATTCTAATGTGAGGCAAAGTTCATAGAAGTAAACTAGCGTTAGGTATATTTAGGAATAGCAATTTAATCAGGTTGGAGAATGAGTATGAGACTATTACTAGTGGTGCTCAATTAAGGCTAAACACGACCATTTTTACGGGTTACACACACCCAACTTCTCTCATAGAAGCAATTCAACCGTTAGGTTAAATTGAGTTTCTAGACAATAGGTTCTCCAATAGTCATTCTCTTTTTAGAAGAAATTAAATTCCTAAATTTACCTATCGAAGAGTACCAAATATGAATTTTGCTTGATTCACTAATACTTGGCTTAATTTGACTCAAACATCATGTTTTTATGAAGGTAAATCTAGATGATATATTTTTCTCATGATCCCAATAGAAATGTGTTGAAAGTTTAGATAAGAGTAAACAAGATGTTTTAATCTTTTGTTCATGATTTAGCGGTTGTTTGGTTTTGATGGCATATTACTTAATTTAACAAATGTACTTGATTTAATAAATGTGCTTGATTTAAGAATGCTCCTTAGCATATCTTGTGACATGAATCTCATTAAGATTATTTATCTTAAATGAGTTTGTGATTCTTAAATGATATTAAGACTAGACACAAATATTATTTTCAATGATTTTTGCCAATGTTATATATCATAATTTAGCTAGTATTTGAAAAAATGAATTTTACTTGTTTATGCATTTTGGCAAGTTATTTTTCAATTCTAATAACTTATATTATTTCAAAAAGGAATGCGTAGTGCATTATTTTGTAACACAACCATTCATGTTACAAAGAAAATGAAATACATAGAATATATAGTGTGTATTATTCTTAAATATGTATTTTAGCTTGGAGTGATGAGTAGTGTGAGCAAAGTTTACATATGTTGTTAGTTTGCTCATGTTTGATTTTTCGGAGATGACACATTTATCCATTGTACTACAATGTAAATTGCTTGAATATTTCGGACGAAACATCCAAGTTGTCAATCCTACTTTATTGTGTATTTTATGCATATATTAGCTGAATATTTGGAACACGCCTATTGAACAAGTAGACTCAATATGACATCATATTCACAAGTGTGAGTTATGATCCGATGCATATTCTTATCGTCTTGGAAAAGGATTTTGTTATTTTCATATCAATCGAGTGTGATTGAGTATGTAGATTCAAGACTATATCCTTTGTTGTAATTTGATATAATCTTGAAACTAAACAAATAACAATCCAATTTCTTGTCCACACTCAAAAACAAATCAATTAGATTTGATAAATATATCAACCATAATTTGAATAATGAATTGATATAATATCAAGATCTTTCTTGACCCTCACGAACACTCATTAAAAAAAATAGACATTTTGATAGTGTGTTCCATTAATCCTAAGATTATTTACAAGTGAGGTTAGTGAGTGATTGAAAGTTGACTTATTACTACATGATTATTATATGTCTTGTTTATGTGAAAAACTATTCGTTGTTACGTAAAATGACCACACTTAGATTTTGAAAATACTTTTCTTTTATATAACTACTAATGTTTTAAAATGATTCAATTTCTCTTATTTAAACAATCTAAGGTAAAACAAGGTAATTTGTTGAAAATGTTTAAATGTGTTGTTGAGAATAGATTAAATTGTTTGAAATATTTAGGTGACTAAATTTAACTCATTTACAAGATGTTTGAGTAACATTAAGCCATCTATACCTATATGCAATGCAAGCATATTATAACAAACCTAACGCAAGAAATCTAGCATAAGATCTAGTTAAGTATAAACCGGAAAACTAGCTATAAACTATTAGAGCACAAATGCTTAGATATACAATTAGCTAAAATTCAAATAGCAACGATTATCTAATATACTCTATTAACAAAATAAAATCACAAAGAAGTTCAGATAACACATAAAACGCTTGTCGTCGTTTTGTGTATTATATACACCAGGGTTTACGCAGCTCGATTTTATTTGAAAATAAAATAGTTTCCTCCCCATTCTATAAAAGATCAATATTTTGAAAACATAAATACTTAATTTTTTTTAAAGGTATATCAACTAGGAATGCCCGACTTGAAGGAAAAGGTAAAACAAAAGTTTTACGCTAACGAGACACAAATGTTTGACCACCGTGTAGTATTTTTCCTTTCTGACAAATTTAACTTTGAAATGATTATTTTTAAGTATTTTTAAATGAAAGTAGACTTAATTACCTTTAAAACGCCAGATGGCACGACTTCTACGGACTTACGGTTAATTTTATATGATTTTTCAAAGTTTCTGAAAAACTGTCGAACAGACAGGCGGACCCCTTAATTTTAAGGNAACTCATTTACAAGATGTTTGAGTAACATTAAGCCATCTATACCTATATGCAATGCAAGCATATTATAACAAACCTAACGCAAGAAATCTAGCATAAGATCTAGTTAAGTATAAACCGGAAAACTAGCTATAAACTATTAGAGCACAAATGCTTAGATATACAATTAGCTAAAATTCAAATAGCAACGATTATCTAATATACTCTATTAACAAAATAAAATCACAAAGAAGTTCAGATAACACATAAAACGCTTGTCGTCGTTTTGTGTATTATATACACCAGGGTTTACGCAGCTCGATTTTATTTGAAAATAAAATAGTTTCCTCCCCATTCTATAAAAGATCAATATTTTGAAAACATAAATACTTAATTTTTTTTAAAGGTATATCAACTAGGAATGCCCGACTTGAAGGAAAAGGTAAAACAAAAGTTTTACGCTAACGAGACACAAATGTTTGACCACCGTGTAGTATTTTTCCTTTCTGACAAATTTAACTTTGAAATGATTATTTTTAAGTATTTTTAAATGAAAGTAGACTTAATTACCTTTAAAACGCCAGATGGCACGACTTCTACGGACTTACGGTTAATTTTATATGATTTTTCAAAGTTTCTGAAAAACTGTCGAACAGACAGGCGGACCCCTTAATTTTAAGGAGGCCGCCTAGTATTTAAGGGGGCTGCCCAAACAATTAAGGGGGCCGCCCATCTAGTACTCAAAAATACATTTTTTGTTAAAAATTATTTTCTAACTTTGTGGAAATGTGTGAAACTTTATGAGTTTAATACCGTACATATAACACTTATTTTAAGCATAATTTTATTTCGAGCTAGTATAATTAGTGTATATAATATCAAAACTAATACAAGTCAATCAACAAAACACTTTTCATATTTAATCCTCCTTAATGGGTAATTTGATACATGGATCGTACTCAATTTTTAAACCATTTGTTTTGAAAATTAGAGCGACGTGGCTCTGATACCAATTGTGGAAAACTAGAAGGGCGGTTGAATAGTTTTACCTCTTTTTCGTTTTATAAAATGTTTGTTTCAAAACCTTCAATTAGAGTTTATTATGAAAACAATATATAATCAATATGATCAATTATATATGTGTGCTTTTGAGTTTGTTT
>LBNU01024263.1:69669-95507 GCA_014162995.1 Artemisia annua | reverse complement strand
CTGTTGAAGTTTCATAATGCTAAGGATGCTAAACAACTGTGGGCTGCTATCAAAACAAGATTTGGAGGTAATGATGCTTCCAAGAAGATGCACAGAAGTTTGTTGAAGCAGCAATTTGAAACCTTTGCTGTTGGAGAAAGAGAAGGACTTGATGCTGCCTATGAGAGATTTCAAAATCTTCTCAGTATGCTAGAGATACATGGTGTAGAAGTCTCTATTGAAGATGCAAACTTGAAGTTCCTAAGAAGTTTGCCATCTATCTGGCATGTGATTGCTACCATGATCAGAGGTCAACCTGATTTGGCTACTATGGACTTTGATGATTTATACAACAACTTGAAGGTATATGAAAATCAGGTTCATCAACCAACAGTATTGCTTTTGTGTCTCCTGCCAAGACAAAAAGTACTTCCACTAAAAGTACTGCTTATCCAGTTCAAAGTACTATTGCTGATGTTTACTCAACTGTGTCTACTACCACTTCACAACTCTCAAACAACATCAATTGTGATGATGTTATGTGCTCATTCTTTGCTCAACAAGCCACTTTACCTGTTATCTACGAAGAAGACCTACTGCAGATTGAAGAAGATGATCTAGAAGAAATTGAAATCAGATGGCAAGTTGCTATGATTACTGCTAGGATCAAGAAGTTCATGAAGAAAACAGGAAGAGGGATTGATTTCAAGGCCAAACAAGGTATTGCATTTGACAAGTCTAAGATTGAATGCTTTAACTGTCAAAAGACTGGTCACTTTGCAAGGGAATGTAAGTTTGCCAAGTATCAAGCAAACAGAATGATAGAGAAAGCCAAGGTTGAACTCAAGGAGCTTCCTGAACCTAAACTAAAGGCATTTGTGGCTCAAGAAAACTTATCAGAGGTTGACTGGAGTGCTGAATTTGATGATGAACCAGTTACTCTCTCTATGGTTGCAATGGAGGAATATGATTGGAGCACAGCTTTTGATGAGGAACCAGGATGTACTGCTTTGGATTCCACTAATGATCTTGGAGGCTTTGACTGGAGCATGGAGAATGAAGATGCACCTGTCCTGTTGGCTTTGGTTGCTATTGCACCTACTTCATCTACTGCTACTGAGGTATGCTCTAAGTGCAATAATGTGTATCAAAAGGTACTTAGTGATTATGTGTCTGAAAGAGATAAACATAATAAAGCTAGGTCTGAAGTCTTAGGTTATCAATTGACCTTAGAATCCTTAGAAGCTAAAATAATTACACATGAAAATAATGAAGTAGCTTGGGCTGAAAAATATCAACAACAGGACTATCAGTTAAAGTTAAGTGAATGGAAGTTAGGATGTAAGGTGTCTGAGTTAGAAAAGATGACTAAGGAAAGAGATGATTTGTTAGAAAAGCTTAAAAGTTGGAAAGAAGCTGGTCTTACACATGTTAGTTTCTGTGAAAAACAAAGAAGAACAAACATTAAAACAGGACTAGGTTATGGTGTTGAGTATAGTAGTTCAGAAGAGAACCCAACTAGTGATAAGGAACAAGAAAGTTCAGAGGAAATCTCAACTAGTGAATTTGAAACTTGCTCAGAAGAAAACAGATCTAGTAGTGAGGAACCCATAAGCCCAACACCTCCTGAATTTAAGAAAGATGAGGGGTATCATGCAGTTCCTCATGCTGTTGGAAGTTTTCAACCACCTAGGAAAGATGTTTCTTGTTATGGAGTAGACAATCTAGAGTTTAGGAATAAACTTAAGGGTCAATCTAATCCAGGTTCATCTGAAGTCAAAGTTGAGATTCTTAAGAATCATGGGAATACTAGGGGATCAGGGAATAATGTTAATGATAAGAGTTTCTCTAAACCTTTTTCAAAACCAGCAGTATTTTCTCACTTTAATCAAAGGACTGCTAGTCACTCAGCAGTTCCCTCAAAGAATTCTTTCCAACATACTGCTAACTTTAGAAACTCTTCTCATTATTCACCTAGAAGTCACACTGGTCTTGGGTATACTCCTCAAAGATCTGGATTTGGGTCAATGAATCAAAAATTGTGTTTTGTTTGTTATAGTCCTAATCATTTGATAAAAGACTGTACCCTGCATTCAAATTACTTAAGTCAATACCCAAAGACCAAATCTGCACAACATAGGCCAACAGTTACTACACCAGCTTCACCCAAACCTGTTTGGAATTATTCTAGAAGGGTCAACCATAGTAATTTCACTGAATCATATAGGTACCCTCAACAGAAAAGAACTTTTTCCAAACAACCAGTACCTTCAGGTCATTCTTTTCAAGGTACTGGTAGGCCACAAACAGTATTCTCTCAAAGTACTGTTAGGAGATTTTCACCTAATAAAGGTACTGCTCATGTAAGACTCAATGTTTCAAAACGAGCTCCTGGCCATGATACCAATTTTTCTACATCTAAGAGGCCTTACAAAAGAGTACCTAAACCACAGACCTCAACCCAAAAAGTTAAAACTATGTGGGTCAAAAAGGAAAGTACTGCTGGGGACAAACCAGTACTTTCAGAAAGTGTGGGTGAAAAAGAACATGCTGTTGTAAAAGAAAGTTGTTTTTCTAACAAAGATCAAGTTTTTGAACAAAAGAAAGTTATTGATCATGTTTTAAAAGATAGTGGGAATTACATACTTAAAGATTTTAAGTATGTGACTCCACAAGGGGAACACAAGTCAGTAATGGCTTGGGTTCCTAAAAGAAACTAACTTTCTTATCTTTGTGCAGGGCAACCCAGAAGTGGAGCTTAAAGATCATTTGATTGTTGATAGTGGTTGCTCTGGAAGCATGACAGGAGAAAAGCAGATTCTGTCAGATTTTAAGCCATTTTTTGGAGGAAAAGTTGCATTTGGGGATGATGCTACTGGAGGGAGAATTACAGGCAAAGGAACTATCAAGACTGGAAAGATTGACTTTGAGAATGTTAGCTATGTGAAGGAGCTCAAGTTCAATTTACTATCAGTTTCTCAGATCTGTGACAAGAAGTACCCTGTCTTGTTCACTGAAACAGAATGTTTAATTCTCTCACCTGAATTCAAGTTTGTAGCTGAAGAATTAGTGGTCTTAAGGGCACCAAGGACCAATGATGTGTACAGCATTGATATGAAGAATATCTTAGCTACTGAGAATGTTACATGTTTAGTAGCTAAAGCATCAACTGAAGAAGCACATCTATGGCACAGAAGACTAGGTCATGTGAATTTCAAGAACATCAACAAGTTAGTCAGAGGCAATCTAGTTCGAGGTTTACCTTCCAAAACTTTCAAGACTGATCAATCATGCTTGGCCTGCAAGAAGGGTAAACAACATAAAGCTTCCTGTAAAAAGCTTGAGGAAAGAACTGTAAGAGAACCTTTGGAGCTGTTGCATATGGATCTTTTTGGACCTGTTTCTGTTTCAAGCCTCAACAAGAAGAAGTACTGCTTAGTTGTCACAGATGATTGCAGTCGTTTTAGTTGGGTCTTTTTCTTGGGATTTAAAGATGAGACATTTGATGCCATTCATGATTTAATCATCTCCCTAGAAAATCAGTTAAGACATAAGGTTAGAGGTATTAGATGTGACAATGGGACTGAGTTCAAGAACAAACTTATGGATGACTTTTGTGCTAACAAGGGGATCAAGAGGGAATTCAGTATTGCAAGAACTCCTCAGCAGAATGGAGTTGCAGAAAGAAAGAACAGAACTTTGATAGAAGCAGCAAGGACTATGCTAGCAGACTCACTCTTACCTATTCAGTTTTGGGCTGAAGCAGTAAGTGCTGCTTGCTATATTTTGAATAGAGTTTCTATCACCAAACCTCAAATGAAGACACCCTATGAATTATTGATGGACAGAAAACCTAGTATCAGCTTTATGAAGCCTTTTGGATGTCCTCTTACTATTCTTAATACCATTGACAATTTGGGAAAATTTGATGGCAAGTCTGAGGAAGGATATCTCTTGGGTTATTCTACAAACAGTAAAGGTTTTCGGGTGTATAACAAAGTTACAAAGAAGGTTCAAGACTGTCTTCATGTTGAATTCCTTGAAGATCTACCAAACCAGAAAGGTAAAGGTCCTGATTGGATGTTTGATCTTGATATATTGACTCCTTCTATGAACTATGTGCCTGTTAGGGGGGAGAATCAAGTTGTCCATTCAGAAGAAGACAATTCACAGTTCATAGTTCATGGTGTCAATGCTAGTCCTACAGATGCTGACAAAGAACAAAGTACTGTCAATAAAAACCAAGGTACTGCTAATGATAAGCAAGATACTGTTAACTCAACCACAACAGTCTCTGATGAAGATCAAGCTATACAAGATGAATTAAATAGGATGCTTTTTCAAGAAACACTTGCAAAGTCCTATGAAGATGATCTAAGACGAGCTTATGAAGCAGAACAGACAAAAGAAAATTCTAAATCTTCAACTGACAGCACTTTGAAGAACAGTACTTTGGATCCCAGTACTTTGGATCAAAGTACTGCTACTCAAGATGAAGGTACTTCTAGGGGAATCAAGTCAAATACTTGGACAAATACTGAAGATTGGCCTGGTTCATCCATGCCTCCATTTGAAGAATCAGATGATGAGTTGCAAGATGAAGGAATTTTTGGTGAACAAGGTCCTGATCAAACAAATTTGGAAGATGATCTTACTGTACCAACAACTCACACTTCAAGAGTACATAAGAATCATCCTACAAACAAGATTATTGGTTCTCCTACTTCTGGTGTTCTTACAAGATCAAAAGCTAAAAGCATGACTAAGCCTCAAAATGCTTTACTTAGTTTTGTCTATAAGCAGAACAGGTTGAATCATAAAGATCAACAGACTTGTTTATTTGCTTGCTTCATCTCTCAAGAAGAACCCAAGAACATAAAGCAAGCTTTATCCAAAGAAAGCTGGGTTGAAGCTATGCAAGAAGAACTTCTACAGTTTAAACTTCAAGAAGTTTGGGTTTTATGTGATTTACCTGATGGAATGAAGGTCATTGGTACAAGATGGGTTTTCAGAGTTAAAAGAGATGAAAGAGGTAATGTGATCAAGAACAAAGCAAGACTGGTTGCTCAAGGATACAGACAAGAAGAAGGAGTTGATTATGATGAAGTCTTTGCTCCTGTAGCAAGAATTGAAGCTATAAGATTATTTCTTGCTTTTGCCTCTTATATGAGATTCCCAGTTTATCAAATGGATGTCAAGAGTGCCTTTCTTTATGGCAAAATTACAGAAGAGGTTTATGTCAAACAACCTCCTGGTTTTGAAGATCCTGAACATCCAAACAAAGTCTACAAAGTTGTTAAAGCACTGTATGGTCTTCATCAAGCCCCTAGAGCTTGGTATGAAAGACTTTCAAATTTTCTGTTACAACATGGCTATAGGAGAGGAGCCATTGATAAGACTTTGTTCATTAAGAGAGACAAAAAGGATATCATGCTAGTTCAAGTGTATGTGGATGATATTATTTTTGGTGCTACAAAACAATCCATGGTGAAAGAGTTTGAAGAACTTATGCAAAAAGAATTTCAGATGAGTTCAATGGGTGAGTTGACTTTCTTTTTGGGACTTCAAGTTAAACAGTCAAGTACTGGTATTTTCATAAGCCAAGATAAGTATGTCACTGACATTCTTAAGAAGTTTAATCTCAATACTATCAAGCCAGTCACTACACCTATTAAATCCTCAAACTCACTTGGAAAGGATGAAGATGGAAAACCAGTGGAAGTCAAGCTTTACAGATCAATGGTTGGGTGTCTTATGTACTTAACTGCCTCAAGACCTGATATTATGTTTGCAGTCTGTTTATGTGCAAGATATCAAGTTTCACCCAAGGTTTCACACATGAATGCTGTTCAAAGGATCTTTGCTTATCTCAAGTATCAACCTAAATTAGGATTGTGGTATCCTAGGGAGTCACCTTTTCACTTGCAAGCCTTTTCAGATAGTGACTATGCTGGAGATAACTTTGATAGAAGATCAACCACTGGTGGATGCCAATATCTTGGAAGAAGATTAGTTTCATGGCAATGTAAGAAACAAACAATTGCAGCAACCTCATCTACTGAAGCAGAATATGTTGCAGCTGCAAGTTGTTGTGGACAAGTGCTTTGGATGCAAAATCAGCTTTTGGACTATGGATTTAATTTCAAGAATACTCCTATCAACATTGATAATGAGAGTACTATCTGTATTGTGAAGAATCCAGTGTATCATTCAAAGACTAAGCACATTCAAATTAGACATCACTTCATTCGAGATTGTTATGAGCACAGGTTGATTAATGTGGTCAAGATTCATACAGATGATAATGTAGCAGATCTACTTACTAAAGGCTTTGATGTTACAAGATTTAAGCATTTGGTGGTAAGTATTGGTATGATTAATTTTTAGGCCTACTTTTGAGGGGAGGCATTAGCAGTTGTTTCTTATTTGAGGGGAGGCTACATTCATCATTCATTCTAAGAAACAGCACTTTTATTCATAAAAGTCACAGTACATTCATCTTGAAGACAAAGACATTACACCAACAGAGTTACACATAAAAGCAAACCTACACCAATCCTACTACAACCTAGAAAACCTACTCCATAGGCTTTTTGCCTTTTCCCTTGTTGTGCTTTGCCTTCTGAGATTTCTTTCTCTTCTCTTCAAAAGATGCTTGCATCTTTGGGCATGGAAGGAACAACACTTGCTTTGGAGGACGTTCTGGCTTTGATGGCTTCTCACTTGGGCCTTCTTGAGCAGACCAATTCATGTTCTTCATTGCAGATTCCAAGGCATGAGTCAAAGCATTTGGCAGTTCTTTGGCTAGTTGTGTAGGAGGATCAGCAGCTGGTGTCTTTCTCTTGGTGTTTTTCTTGGAGGAACCTGTTGTCATAGGAGGGAAATACTTACTCCATCCTGTTGAAGAATCAGAACTAGGATCAGAGTAATACTTATTCTCATTATCTGAATCAGTATCTGATGAGGTGTACACAAATGGTGATTTGCTCATGGTGATGTTATGTGATGATAAGAAGATTATTGAAGTTTTTGGGATGATTTTGTGATGAAGATGCATATGGATGAAGAGTCTTTTTATAGGCAATTGAGTTCTGTATGGTGAAAGTACTGCTCAACGGCTATGTGAAAGTACTGTTATGCTGACGTGGAAGTACTGTTACTATACAACGGTCAATTCTTTATGGTAACTGTTATTTAAAAATAGGAAAGAAATACGGGATAAAAATAACAACCTTTCGTATTTATTGGGATTTGATTTTATAAATCTTACCCATATTTACTTATCCCTACCACTCTTTTCTCTTTCTTTAAAACTTTCACTTCCCCTTCGCCGTTTTTCACAAACTACTCTCACACACCATACACAAATGGCTCGTTCAACATGTAATCGTCACAATATGGTAGCCAATTTAGATAAGACTGAATTCAATGTTGCTTTTCATGATATTGATTTTCTTGCTGGGTCTTCAATCAACTATGCTATTTTGGTTAACCCTGATGTGATTGGACCCTGGATTCAAGAATTTTGGGCTACTGCTACTGCTGGATGGGAGGAAGGATGTTTGGTTTATCACTGCTAAGGTAGCTGGTCGCAATATTCGCATCACAGAGGCTCAAATCAGAGCAGACCTTCAGTTTAATGATGAAGAAGGTACTGCTTGTTTTGCTAAAGAGGTTATTTGGGATACACCTTAGGGATCTTGGATATGAGGGTTCACTTCGAAAACTCACCTTTGACAAACCCTTATTCAGTCCTCATTGGAAGTACTTGATCCATGTACTTCTTCATTGTCTAAGCAACAAGAGTACTGCTTGGAATGAATTTCCCAAAACCATAGCATCTGCTTTGGTAGGATTGGAAACTAATCAGCCATTCAACTTCTCTTGGATGATTTTAAATGGAATGATTAATCACATAAAGAAGAAATCTCCATTCTTGATGTATCCTAGGTTCATACAGGTGTTTTTGAATAAGCAGCTTGAAGGTATTCCTAAGCCTCAAGAATTTTTACCAGTTGTTGTGCTTCCTGATAAGGTGTTTACCTTCATGGCCACAAAGAGTCCTCTCTTTTCTGGTCAAGATACACCTCTTACTGCATATATGTTGGAGGTAGCACAAGCTGTTAGAGATGCTGTTCAAGAGGATTCAGAGGATGCTTCTGAACATGGAGATTCTGCTTCAACTCCATCTCAACAATCTGAGCAGTCACTTTCTAATGAAGAAGATGTTTCACAACATACTGCTTCTTCACCAGTTCAAGAAGTCTCTCAAAAGACTGCTTCTGCAGAAAAGACTGCTTCTCTGCAAGGTACTGCTCTAGATGACTCAGGTCATGGTGTTAGTCAACCACCCACCCCTAATGATTATACTTCCACAGATGGAAATCAGACATCTGGAGGAGATGAGGGAGTGATGGCTGATGAGGATACACCTGATGAAGATGCAGTTATGGACAATTATGCTTTAACAAGAGAATTGAAGAGACTGAAGAGAGCTTATGATGATCAAGCTACTGCTTTGACAAATCTTCAAAAGAAGTACAAGAATTTGAAGAAATTGGTTAAGTCTCTCATTCCACATTCTTCAGAGCGTCTCCAGAAGTTTAAGTCAAAGAAGAGGAGGCTAAGAAAGCTATCTTCATTCACATTGGGGAGGAATAAGGAAGATGTGAATTTGAATGAAGATGCTGATAATGAAGATGTTGTTAATGATCAAAAGACTGTGGATGAAAAGACTGCTGATCAAAATATTCCACTTCCACAGACACCACTTGAAGAACAAACTTTTCATCAAGATATTGTTGAAAGAAGAAGTGATGAGACTGAGCAAGTAAATCTTTAAGAAGCTGACACTCAAGTCAGAAGTGGTGATACAGAAGAATTGGATCTGGAAGGTACTGATGTTGGTATTGTTAATGAAGATACTGCTCAAGGTACTGTGAGACAGTTTCATATTACACCAAGGACCTTGGACTTTGAAGAAGATGTGGGTCCATCCAATCCAGTTCAGAAAGAAGAGGAGATGATTAAGCCTACTAACAGTGATGATGAAACCATTGCTGAGATTATGCTCAATATGTCAAGACCTAGAGGTATTAGTATTCCTGGAGTTGAACAAACTCAAGATCTGCAACCTTCTCCTAAGCCCACTCAAGCAATTGATCCTAAAGATAAAGGAAAAGGAATTCTGGTGGAATCAGAGAAGAAGAAGAAAAAGAAATTATTCACTATGGAGCAGATAAGGGCTTATCAAGAAGCTCAAAGTGAAGCAGCTGTTAAGAAGCTTCAAGCAGAACTTGATGCTGAGTATGAAAAAGAAAGACAAGAAGCTGCTGTTCAACCAAAGAAATCAATGACAAAGGCTCAAGAACGAAATTTTTATATGGGCTATTTGAAAGGAAGAGGATACAAGGGTCTGAACAAGTTGAATCACTCACAAATGAAGGAATTATATGATGCTGTCAGAGCTGAATATCAAAGACAAGTAGATGGCATTGTTGGTTATGATACTGTAGAAGGAAGGAAGCTAATGGAAGAAAGCAACAAAAGAAAGAGAATAACAACTAGGTCACAGTCATCAAAGAAGTCTAAACTTACTATAGAGTTAAGGACCAATACTGTTGATGAACTGAGAAATTATTTAAGAGTTGTTGATTTTGAGCTTCCTAAGTCAGAAGAAGTTTCTACTACAAAATCAAAGATATCTGATTTAGAGGTTATTGAATCAGAAAAGGATGGTGATTATTTTGTTTTCCATAGAAAAGATGAAAGTTTTAGAGCATTCAATCTGCTGGTTGATATATTGCACCTGATAAATAGAGAAGATTTGTTTGATCTACATCAACAAATTCAAGCTTATTTTAAAGATATTCCACTCAATGGAATTGGTGTAGTATTGCTGGGAGATTTGACTACTATGTGGGAAACAGAAGAAACTAGCACAGATGATATTTGGAAAGATCAAGAAGTATGGGAGATTCTAAGCTGGAGATTCTTTTCAAATGCTGGTGTTCATGCCTTAGAGCTGGAAGATGGTACAATGATCTACATGCTGGCAGAAAGGAGATATCCTCTTACAAGAGATTTGATGCTGAGGATGCTGGATCATGGTATGGAAGTTGAAGAAGAAGATGAAACAGCTCTAATGGTGATCAATTTGTTCATCAATTGGACAATTTTGAAGGATGATGATTGAAAAATACTGGTATGATCTTAATTGTATAAAATCTTTTGAATAAACAAGTACTTTATTCAAAGTACTGCTGATCAAACAGTACTTTCCCAAAGTACTGCTTGCAGCTTAAAACCAGTTAAATTCTTTTGAAATAACAATTTTTGTCATGTGCAAAATAATTTTTGAAGCACAAATAATTACAGCAACAAATTGTTTTTGAGTAAAACATGGTGTTAGTACTTGTACTACACAACAAATGGTATTCAACTCACCATGTTTAACAGACAAGAAAGAGTTTGATTCATCATGAGGGTACGGCTCTGATGTGACAATCAAATCCGTTTTTAGTTGACAATTTACTAAAAATTGTATGGTTTCAACTCACCATATCTGAAATAAGTGAAGAGTTGACTAGCCCACAAGAAAATGGCTTGTGGTAAAGGCTGTGGAAAATCCATTTATATGGTAATTAGTTCACCATGGTTAAGATCTAAGAACTAACTAGTCCATAAGCAAACGGCTTTTGGTAAAGACTACTCAAATCCGTTGATAGCTGATGATTTGCTAAAAATCATATGGTTATCAATGTACCATGGTTTACTTAACCTAAACATTGGCTACTCCAGAGTTAATGGCTTTGGTAAAGAGACATCAAAATCCATTAATTTTCAATGATTCACCTCTCACAGGAGTTTACACACCTGGAAGTGATGAGAATAGTATGAAACTGAATATGATTTGATGTACCTTATGTTGCTGAGTAGCTGAGAAGAGATTAAGATGCTGTAAAGACAAAAAGATTGTTGCTGATAAAGATTGCAGATACTTTATGATGATGATAACAAAATAACGAGTATGACTTTCAAAGAAGACAAACTTTCCTTGAAGATAAAGCTTACACATGGAAACTTGAACTCAAACAAGTAGAATTCAAGTTAGGGGAGGATTGTTGGGATATAAAAGATCAAAGTACTGTTGAAGACTAAAGTGCTGCTAAAGTGTTTAAAGTCAAAGTACTGCTTGTGATCAAAGTACTGCTCGTTGATAAGTCAAAGTACTGCTTGAAGATAAAGACTAAAGATTAGATTAGGAATATTATGTATAATCTAGAATATTCTATTGTTAGAGTTTGTATACTTGTCGTTCAAGTATTGTAAACCGACTAGGGTATTCCTTGTACCTATAAAAGGATCCCTAAGTCATTATTAGAGATACGAATATAAGAATACGATATTAGAGATATTTAGGGTTGTTTGTGAATCTGTACAATTAGCAGATTCAAAGTTTGGTTAATATAAAGTGTTGAAGTTGTTATAATTCTTCTTAGCTTTGTTAAGTAATTCCGCATACTTAATAGAGTAATTCAGTGTTTCATCATTAGTAGTTTAGGATTTATCCAAGATTGCTAAACCTTAGACAAGCTATAATAAAGTAGTTTGGTCAGAGTATAACGATCCAACATAAAATGTATTAGACATTTGTTTATACATACCTTAAGTGATTGTTGAAGCATACTCGAGACGTTGAGATGTCGAGAGACGTTGACATATGAATGCATAGATGATTTGTGATCACAAGTAACTTAAACACTTTACGTTATGTGTTGTAACTTACATCTTTGTCATCATCAAAACATGAAGAGGATGTTTAGATTAAGTATCGTAATATAAATATCGTAATATTTATGCCAACATAGTTGCTCATTCAAATCTTGTGTTGATACTGTGGAGGAACTTAAATCTAGGAATGAAAGTCTTAGGATAGAAGTTGAAAAGCTAAAACTGTCACACCTCGCCAAGGCGGAAACGCGAGGGTGTAACTTCATGGATATTATCACAACACATGGTGTCTATATAGAGAATAACTACATGCACATAAATAGAGCAAGTACAAACACGGAGTGTTGTAACAATACCCCAGAATAAAATAACCAAAATAAAATCCAAAGATATCTCCAATAAATATGAAAGTACCAATGAAAAACATAAAAGTATCGCAATCCAATTCAATCATAAATAAATCCAAACATAAAGTCAAGTCTCCTCAAATGCAACTAAGTCTCGCCTAATTGCTGCTCTCAACTTTGACCTTAGAATGCTCACCTGAAAATGATGCTTAAAACGTCAACATAATGTCGGTGAGATTCATAGGTTTAAGACTCACACACAATAGGAAACCGATTCACTGTGATTATCAAATATAGCTGGACATATAAATTTGGTTATCATACAAGCTACATGTATTCGCAAACCAACCATCACACATAAGGCAACCATTGGAACGGAACGTGCCCACCGATCCAATTAGTTAGGACGGAACGTGTCCACCAATCCAATCTTATCATCAATTAGGTCACATGCGCGAGCAACAGGATAAACATCCTCCCAATTGAATCTCATTATAACCACACAACATTATCATCACACATAGCATTCACATGATAACATTATAAATCCAAGCTTTTAAACCACACATAATCACAGTAAATCAAAACATTTATCACAAGCATCATTCCTATACCAAGTTTAAAATAAAGTTAAAATATGGGACTACGAACTCACCTCAAACTTTGCTGCTTCCACAAACACAATCACAAATCTATATAACAAAAATAAGTCCACGTTGCACATGGCCAAGCTATAAGCTATAACCCATGTAATACGCATATGATGGATGTCTAAGGTTCGTATGACCCACCATGGATCTCCTAGACTCCATACTAACCATCACCAAACATTAATACTCACTAAATCCCTTGCACAAATAATCTCAGAAAACACAGAATTTTAGGGTACATTCACCCACTTAAAATCATGACCAAACAAGCTCCACAACTCACACCAAAAATTCACCATGGTCTCTTATGAGTAGAAAAGCTATCCTCAGAAGGCCATGCACTCTAAACACACACAAGTACCCATAAGAAAATCAAACTTGACAACTATCCAGATTCGGATCTGAACGCACACCAAAAAGTTTTAATCAAATTTAAATACTTGCACAACTTTTAATCGCAAATCCTTCGCGTGGGAGTCTAAGTACATATGAAACTCAACTCCTCCAGAAGGGCTAACCTAGATCTCACTTTTCCATACCCAAATCACTACCAAACTTATGACCTAATTCTGTCCCGGTTTAACAGCTTTGACACTTTAACTTGTAAAATTTGTTTGACTGACTTCCAAACCTCGAAATTGATGGTGGTCGGACTTTTTGGAAAGCTCTTTCTTTGAACTATAATTTAGACCCAAAATTAGTGATCTAACTCATCTCCATCTATTAAATATCTTTGTATCTTTATAGCCTTACAATTCTGTCAAAACCATAACTCAATAACTAACATGTTTTAAGCCTTAATCCCTTCACCAAACATCATAACATTACTAACCAATGATCCCAACATGTTTAACATCATTAATTTACATAATTTGACAAACCATAATTCCATCATAATTAATATTACATGAATCAAATCAATAATTAAACAATTAAGGGATTACTAGGTATACCTTAGGCTTGTTTTCTTCACAAAATTGAAACCCTAACTTTTCCTGCTTCACTTTTTTCGACCATACACTCTAGAAAACGTTTTTAGGGTGTTTTGGATTTGTATTTATATTATCCTAATATTATTCTAGATAACCCGAATTATAATTGTATTAAAATTTGTTTCCTTTTTCCCCTAATAACCCCTTAGGCCGATTTTTATTATACACATACATATTTTTATATTTTTTTTATTAAATTTATTTATTACACTTAAAACCTTGTACTCTTGATATTTTATAAGAACCCATAACGAAACCTAACGTCTTAAGCGATAACCCTTAGTTTTTACGACGACTCGGAAAATAATCATTTTCAAAACAAAGTTTTCAAAAATAGAATTTCACACTTTCTATAAATATAGCCCACAAAAATAACCTCCACGTAACTTACTAACGCTCAAATACTTGAACGAAGACTTGTTACGTAAAACCACAAAACACCAAAACCACACAAGTCATTTCCACACCACTAAGGCGATCAAAATGAACTTTTCCCAACACCAACATTACTCAACTCACAACAATAACACCACACAAAGGGATTTAGTGCCAGCACACACTCATATCGTACCTATATCACACCTATATCACATCAATAACTTAAAACATGCCAAACAAACGTCAATTGAGTCAAGACTATCAGTTAAATNTAAAACCACAAAACACCAAAACCACACAAGTCATTTCCACACCACTAAGGCGATCAAAATGAACTTTTCCCAACACCAACATTACTCAACTCACAACAATAACACCACACAAAGGGATTTAGTGCCAGCACACACTCATATCGTACCTATATCACACCTATATCACATCAATAACTTAAAACATGCCAAACAAACGTCAATTGAGTCAAGACTATCAGTTAAATGGACCTGCTAAAATCACGGTTGTTACATCATCCCCCACTTAGGGAAATCGTGTCCCGAGATTTAACAACTCGAGTCACCAGTAACATCAGAAAAAGAAAATGTGTGGATATATATACGAGATAATCCCACACCATAAAACCATAAATCACTAGTACTTCTTATGACTATGTGGAATTCTACCACGCCTTAGAGTCATAGAGAAAGTACCACAAAATATGAACCAAACACTTGAATACTCACGATAGAAAAATTTACCGACAAACCAACGATACCCGGAAGTAAATACATTACCCCGATCAATTACATACATGATCCAAACGACTTCTCACAATTAGGCACAATATCCCCAAACCAAATGAAAAACCAAATGATCTGCTCACCAACCATATCGGCAAATGAATTTGGGTACTTAGATCTCATCTGATCCTCGCGTTCCCAATTTAACTCAGAACCCCGCTTCAAATCCCATCGTACTTTTACTAACGTTATCTTACCACACTTCCACTCTTAACATCTCGATCCATAATCTCAATAGGTTCCACAACAAAATGAAGGGTTTTGTCAACCTTAACCTCATCTAATGGCACATGTTGACTAGCATTCGCCACACACTCCTTTAACTTGGATACATGAAATGTATCTTGTACACCACTTAATTCCTCACGTAACTTCAACCGATATGCCACAAGTCCAATCCTTTCCAAAATCTCAATGGTCCTACATATTTTGGTGCTAATTTGCCTTTCTTACTGAAATGCACAACACCTGTAGAACACTAGATAACATCACAAACACGTTCTCACTTGTGGTTATGGCTCGTTATACATAAGAAAGAAAAGAAAGAAATGTAGATAGAGAAAGTTAGAGGGAGAAAGAGATGAAGCCTTGGAGAGAAAACCAAAAAAAAGAAAAGAAAATGAGATTATGAGAAGGCTTACCCTCTCCAAGGATGGAGAGGGTATTTATATGTACATGGGTTTTTCCACTTGGGCTGCGGATCAGGTATACAGTAGGTAAAGACCCGTCCTTCTTCTGCGAACTAATCTACTTCTAAACTACGTTTAACTAACTATTGTAACTACTACGAGCTAAACAATGCTTAATCATATCTGGGGTGACCGAATCTTTCTTATACAAAAAGCGTATTCCTAACAATCTCCCCCTAAGGGAGGTCACCCCTGGAAAAATTCTTAAATTCTTGCATTGAGATCTTTGTAGATTCTTTCGTAGCTCGTAGTTGTTGATTCTTCATTGATAAAAGACTCAAGATGACTTCCTTGATGTATATGATGATCTTTTGACTTTGCTCTTCGTTCTTCATCCATATAATTAGCTTCAAGTCATCTTTGAGTATATGTGTCTCTTTGTGATGTTGTGATTGTCTTTGTGATGTCATGCTTACACTTTTCTGGATCATGATCTTCTGCATCAGAGTTGTGGAAGCATAGTTAAGTCCAATTCTTGATCATGATATCATTATATTTGATTGTTGAAGTGTAAGCATGAAATGATGAATCTGCATCTTTTCAGCAATCGGCATCAATCGTCAACTTCTTTGTCTTTGGTGTGATTACGCCTTTCCAACATGCCCATACATCTTTGTTGAGTAGATCTTCCCGGTTGAACAGTTCTGACGTCTCCTTTTAGATGTTGGTATGAGCATGTGGAACTAGAGTGATGGTGGTGAACATGGTAAGTTTGGTATGTTGAGCTGCATAAAACTTGGTTAGTAATAAACATACCGGCACTTACAAGTTCGGACTTCGAGATTGTCAACAGCATAGTGTGAAGACTTTCTCTAATCCTTACCAAGGCCGTTCCTAATCGGATGCCCCCGAAAGGGCTTTCACTGACATACCGAAGTACACCAAAGATTAAGTGAGTCGCTGGAGATCACCCCACGACTGTAGACCTTTTGGAACACCACCGTACACACTAAGCGTAACCCACAAGTGATTACCGAAGTGACCTGCTGTCAGGGCTGTTTGATGTTGACCCTGGCAGGAGTTTCCACTCAATCACTTGGAAATACTTATGTATATTCCCTCATAAGTGTTCTTGGCAGATTGCTAAGATCTGCGTAGGACTCAAAATATTACATCTGGTGTCCTTAATGTTGAACAACCAGTGTAGAAGTATCACATGTTCCTATGAGATCTTTTGATGCATCTCTTGGCTCTAGACTCGATAAGTGCACATTTGGTTATCCTATTCGGAGACTAGGGAGGGGTCTCCTGTTTCAATATCAACTAGCTCTAAGAGACTAGTCGATAGTTTACACCGGTTCCCCGTGAGAATGAAACAAGCTCTTTTAAGAGAACTTGAGTGGCTGGGAGGTTTAGTGCAGTGCGTCACTGGGTCCATGACATCTTTATCTTCAATACCGATGTTACCTTGGAAACAATCAGTAGCATATGAATTGAACCCGGTTTCTGCCCTAAGGTTGAATAATTGGAGGGCTATTTCTTTTCACCCTTTCTCATTTCATTTCTTTTTAATTCTTCAACCCCTTCAGTGCTCACCGAGACTTCATTACTAGAACCTTGTTGGGTTAGTTCCAGTCCTAGCTCAGTCTCAGTCGGCACTCTTCCCTTTCTCACTTTTCTCCTTTTTTCAATCATTCCTAAGGACTTCTAATCTATCTATAGGATTGTCCCCGGGAAGATCCCTCCGGTTCTGGTGGATCATGGGAACATATACCTAACCTTACCATCCTTATAACTCCATGCATTAAATTAAAGTGGTCGGTCTTTTGGTATCTTTCCACAATCGCCATATAACCAAATCATTGAAAATTCTCTCAAAGTGTTTATGCTTAAGAAACACATTTTGTTAAGACTTTGAGAGTTTTATCATTTTTCAAATGCTCCCCCTCAACATGTGCTCATAGGTAAAGAAAGAAATTTGCACATGTCAGGGTGAGTTGCACTTATTTGAATTGATCGGCTCTTAATAGACATATACCCGAGGGACACGTTTACGTTGCTTAGTTAAAGGGATCCATTATCAGCTTTTAGGTGATAACTAGCCCTAATAACTAACTTGAAGTTGTTAACATTCCTTAAAAAGGAAGTTAGACCCGTCAAAGTATATATCTAAGAAGAGTTTCTCGAAACGGTACTTTCTACTTGGACCAGTCCTCTTCGAGACACGTTTACATCACTGGTTAGACCAGCTTGAAATTATTACCCGGCCAGGACTAGTCCTTTTGATTCAAGGCTTTTCATGTTTCGTCAATTCATGAGTCAAATTCTGAGTCATAAGCAATTCACGGTTTCTACTTGATTTTGTAAAATCCCGCGAAAGACTCTTAGCCACTTGCTCCCCCTCAATATGTGCACATTGATTGAATCAATTTTTTAAAGTTTTTAACACTTTGGCACATACGGGTGAGCTTACATTCGAGATCATTTATTCATCATTTTAAATCACTTGCTCCCCCTCATTATGTGCTTTGATTAAAATCCAAAATCTTTAAAATTTTAGCACATACGGGAGCGAACTTTTGTGTCCAAAAACATCTTTTCAAGTCCAAAAACATCACATTTAATCACTTGCTCCCCATTAATATGTGCTTTGATTAAAATCCAAAATCTTTAAAATTTTAGCACATAAGGGAGCGTTCTCGTAAGTCCAAAAACATTCTTTAAAGTTCCAAAAACATCACTTTTAAATCAGTTTTCATATTTAAATCACATTCTCTCCCCCGATCATAAAATTTCAAATCTTTTGAGATTTTGTGATCCCAATTGATTTAAATGATTTTCGAAAAAGCTTTGGAGAGAAATGTGATAAGATTTTAAACGTTTACTGATTTTGAGACACTTTTCGGTTTTTCACTGTTGCTGGTGCACAAAGTTTTTAAAGGTACAGAAATTTTGAGCAAATACGCTCCCCCTCAATTAATGACCTGTTTTCAATTTTAACTTTTAATAGCCATTAATGTGAGCGGTAACGTATTCGAGAAAATTTAAGACCGATGGCCACCTTGTACACCACAAAATCTCTTTTGAAGAATTTTAGAAGAAAGAGATTTTGGGAAAAGAAGACTTCTCTTCTTTTACTAGAAAGGTTGCACTGAACCGTACAACTTTTCGGATAATCCGCACACAGTGAAAACATGGTAACGTGTTTTTCATGGATTTTGAAAACCGGGTTGCTATCTGAAGTAATAGCAAACCATAATTTAATCGCGGGTTGCAGTCTGAAGTAACTGCAAGCCATAATGTTGAAGCGCGGGTGACAGCCTGAAATAACTGTAATCCATAATGTTGAAGCGCGGGTTACAGCTTGAAATGACTATAAGCCATATAAGGCATGTTTTGAAAACATTTTGAACTTCTGACGATGCCAGAAGACATGCCTAAGAAACAAACTATTTTTGGTATTTTAGAGTTTTTCTGATTTTTATGGTTTTTATAGGTTTTATATTTTTGCATTTTTCTTTTCTGGGTTTTAAATAATATATAAGGATATTTGAAGCGAATCCATTACTCCTCATTCTCCTCCTGAAGACTTTCGAGTGAAACTGGCATGAGACTCTCCAAACCAAGTTGCTGGAGAATAAATCAAAGCTGTTCTCCAAGAAGTGCCTTAGTGAAGAAATCTGCCAGCTGAAACTCTGTCCTTGCGAAGTGAAGTTCCACCACATCACTGGAAAACTTTTGATGTTAACCCTTAGCAGCAACCCTTGCCTTGTATTCAGAACGTTATCATGCTTATCAGATTTAACTTTAAGGACCCATCTAAGAGCTATAATCATTGCACAGTCTGGAGATGGTGCCAATTTCCATACTTAAAGTTGATAGAATTCATGTCATTCTTCTTGTATCGTATTAAACCAACATTCGATTGATATGACAATCTTAAAATCTTTAGGCTCGACTTTGGATAGTATGGAATTATAAAAGCACCACAAGGCATGTGTGTTCAGATCACTTCTTGTAGACACCGGTTGAGAAGGATTCCCATTATATTGAAGATCATGTGGTTGTGGGTGGGAAACTGATGTGTTCGTGTTAAGATCTCCTGAAGAAGAAGCTTTAGAAGAAGATTCAGGAGCAAATGTGTCTTTGAACGGAGCAACATCAGGTGGAGCAGATGGATTTACTTCAAACAATTCGTCGACCGCAGTACCTTGATGTAAGGAAGGAGATTGTATGTATGATGAAGTTGATGAATGACTTGCTGATGGAGCGTCTTGAGCCATTGAAGTAGAACAAGATGGACCATTTTGATTGTTTGGAACATGAGCTGCAATGACTGGTGGTACCGATGTATCACCACTTGGCGGCTCGAAACATTCATCAACCATTAGATTAGCCAAGATCTCCAAATCCTATCGGTAGAAGGTACACAAGGTACATGCAGGAGTGGTAAACAATAACTGAACTGGTTGGTTCAGACGATAAAAAGTTAGAAGCGGGTCCTACACTGAAGTGTGCAGAAGCCAATTGCTCAGACAGCTCATAGAATGTGATGTGAACGAATTCCAAGATTTGTCGGGTTCATATGTCGTAGATTCGGCATCCCTTATGATCTGAAGCATAACCACCAAATATTTCAACAATTGCTTTAGCTTTTAACCTTTCCAGATCATGATAGTCATTTTGTAGGGTATGAAGAACTCCTATGAAGATGTTGACAGTATTGGGTTTGTGGGCATGCTTCTTTCGTTAGCACAGTTGACTAGCCAAACAAATAGGGATGTTGTACACGGTAGTGACACGTTTGCCTTGAAGAAGATCAACACCATCCAATTCTCTTAGAAATTACACAGTCACCGACGACACAGTCTCCATAACCCATAATTGTGTCAACCTGGTAGTTCCCGAATCTAACTATCTCGATAAACTCATTCATGAAATTCTTGAGCCCTGAGCAATTACTGATTGGTTTAAGAAGATGTTGACAAGAGTACTAAGCAGAGAGAATTAGTCGGTACGTTGAAGAAGATAGTAATCAACACTTTTTGAACTTTCACCACCAAAGCTTTTGAGATTCCTGAAGATGTAGATGCCATGAAATAATCTTACGCGGAGTTTTAAAACTCTTGTGACTTAAACCGAGAGATTGATTCTCTCCCGGGATTTTACTAAAGTCAACAAGAGAAACCGAAAGATGTGATATGCGATTATGACTTAGAGTGAGATCTTGGATAGGTCACAATTTGCACTAAGTGTCAAGTCGCGACAAGTCAAGTTACAATAAATCCGATCATAATGAGTCAAGTCGTAAGGATTAACTCACAACATCAAATTACAATCAGAATAATTGAAACGACCTAAGTCACAACAATTCACCAAGCGCAAGTAGTTAACAAATCACTAGAATCTCACTACTGAGTTAATCACTAGGCACCACCAAATCGTCAAATTTTTGTCTCCTCATTATAAAGCCTTGGTAGCTTAACAAAGTATCATCTCACGCTTGAATAGTTCTTCTCATTTTTCTTCCAGCTGAAAGGCTGAAGTAATGCGTACCAAAAGTATCCAGAGACCACTTACCCCAAGTAGTTTGAAGTGTTGAAATCAGTCTCATTATATGAAGCTCAAAAACCTGAAGCACACTTGTACTTCTTTTATCATCAGAAACTGTTTCTTACGTCTCTTGTGACTTAAACGTAGGTGGAATAATACACAAAAGAACGAGTTAGAACACTGATCTTCCCTGCGGTTATGATATTTAACTTCCCGGAATAACTTCAATTAGGAAGAATTATAAAGCTCATCACGTGTACTCGTTGCGAGTTCCGATGTATGTCTCCTTCCCCTTTGCTAATTTTGATACTTCAAAATCAGCCACACATTATATGCACATACAACTTGAAATTTTGTGAGAAGAACAACATATGCTTAGATGTATCCTGTGAGAATCAACTGTTACAGAAAACTCTCTTATGACTATCTTATCAACCCTTATGAAAAGTCGGCTATTGCTAAGACCACTTTGTGAAGTAAGCCCGATATTCTCAACTTGAAGATGAAGTAGAATTCCCCGTTTTTGTGACTTAATCTTGCATTAATGTATGACAAAGAGCGGTGTAGAGACTTCATGCATCGAGTCCCTAAATACTCTATACTCTTCAACCATCCAACCATCGAGTATAAGACGTATATCACCTCTTGAATACTGACAACTTCGTGTGAGTTGTGACACTGAATGTGATAGTTATTTTGTGGCAATAGAAGAGAAGATTTACCAAAATAACTAGATACCCAAGTCATCGTCAATGTAGAGATTAAAGGCTCGAACAAGGATCCCGAAGATACTAACTACACATACCCGTAAAACTTCAACTCAATCTCAAATAAACAATACCAAGTAAACTCTTGTGATCACTTAACATTCCTCATCATCAAAATCTTAGCCGACATTTTCTTTACATTCTTGTGGTTGATTTGTAGAGTGCACACTAGAAGGAACAACAATCCGTAAAGAAGGGAATTCTTCAGAGTCCGGTTTTGGGAAAGGAATACCAGAAGACTGATCATTATTCATGTGCAGCTTCATTAACATGATAGTCATCATCAACACCTTGAAGAATAACTGGAGATTGGGTTTCATGAGTAGTCTGAGATATACTTCAAACTAGTGCATCATGCTCAATGGAGATGGAAGAGAATGAACCAAGAGCCAACAAAAACCGAAGAAAGAGCTTCAGAAACTAGATGATCAACATTCTTTGAAGCTTGGAAGTATTCATCAAACATAACTTCCATTCATTCTTAGTAGATGGAGCATTAGGTGTCTAAGGAGAGTCGCATAACCATTCTTCAAACATAAATCATCATGTGGTATATTCACCCTTTTACTCCGCACACATTGATAAACATAAAATCTTGTAATCATAATATATATATATATCAAAACTATTAAGAGTTAATCACATTGTCATATTACATCACCCAAATAAATAAAAGCAAGGTGATGGCAAAAAAGTCCAGCTTGAAGAATTATACAGTTCTTTGGAGAAGCATGTAGTCGCCCTTACGAACTCTGCCTCCCACTGCTGTTTGGTGACATTCAGTTGTGTCTGGTAGCTTTCGATGCCAAGTAGTAGGTATTCAACTCGCTTCTGATGACTAGACCCTTCATCCAGTGAAGAACAGCGAACACAAGTGTCTTCTTATCATTAGATGGTAGATGATGCAATTTTCCTTTGGATGAGATGTCTATCACCGCATACAACTTCCAAATCCAGATTTCATACCAATGGCAACCAAGAGGAAGACGGAGAAGATGGTGAACCCGTTGTTCGAGAAGTGGCTGAAGTAGCTTGGTATTGGTGGAGCTTTGCCACCAACTAAGGATGTCCATCGATTTGTGATATGGCCACAAGTTGTGAGGATTCAGAGGAAGAGGGGGATCCTCAAGCAGCGTTTGAAGGTCCCTACCAGCCTTGAACCAGTTCACCAAGACTCTTGACAAGTATGAAGAGTACAGGAAGAAGTGGGGTGGTGGTATAGTGGGATCCAAATCACAGGCAAAAACCAGGGCTAAGGAGAGAGTTCTGGCTAAGGAGGCGGCCCTAGTAATCAGTTGTCTGCATTTGAAGATGTGATACCCAAAGGTATCAACACCATTATGGAAGTTCTTCATACCCTTCATATTAGATGAGTGGCTGAGGATCCTTGAGTGTAAGAGTTAGTCATAATGATCTGCACATACAATATTTCATACAGAAAGACCAAAGAAATATGTTATGGTTAGAATCATTCATAACATAGACACATATACAAGGCAAGCCCCCCAACAAGAAGATTATAAAGCAAATGCACACACCAAGACACCCATAAACCACTGGGAAAAACACTGCTAGAGTAATTAACCACTACGCAAACAAACCGCTAAACATGCAAACCGCTAAACAAACAATCCGCTAAGCAAACAAACCGCCAATAAACTAACCGCTGATAAACTAACCGCTATTAAATTAATCGCAGTTAAACTAACCGCTGTTAAACTAACCGTTGTTAAACCAATCGCTAATCTAACCGCTTCTAATCTAACCGCTGCTAATCTAACCGCTGTCAAGAAAATCTCATACGCAAACCGCTACCAAGAACATAGAGTAACCGCTAACAAGAACACATTCATACGCAAACCCCAGATAACACAAACAGCTTAAATGACTACACAATAATAAAAGCAACCAACTCCAGTTACTAACGCACCTAATTGACACAAAAGCATTCAAACCTAAACATCAAATCGTCCCAACAACAGAACAATGGGATACACCTGCTCATACTACGAATTTGTAAGAAAAACAAGGACGATAGGGAATAAGAGAAGAGAACTAAAACATATAAGTTCTACATAACACGTACCAAAAAAAATAGATCAACGAGATGGAATAGAAAAGATATGCACCGGTTTCCTAGAGAGAAGAGGGAGTTTTTAGAGAGAGAGAAAATATAAAAAATGATGAAATTATGATCTAACCGCTATCCTTAAATATGCAAGTGCAACTTACTAAACATTTCAAAACTGGCCCTTCAACTAGGCAAACCGCTGCATACAATAGCAATATGGCAAAATAAGTCCATTAGATAAGCATCCAACTAATTATGTATACTAAGCACATACACAAGGCAGAAACACGACAAGCAAGATAGATATAAGCAAACATAAGCAACCGACAAGGCAAGATCCAAAACATCCTTTCCCCCTCAATCAATGACCTGATTAAAGAAATCAGAGTACGTTGATTGAAGACAAAGAAACACAAGTATATATCGGAGGAATGAACACAGTTGGTAAATCTGTGATATCAGAGAAAGTCAGAGTCCTGAGTTGAGATACCCAGAAGTCATAGAAAGAAATGCATCAAGAGTGAGACATAAAATCTCCCATCATTGGAGATTTGTGTATCTTTGGCCTCCATGTTTTGTGCCTTCATGTGTGGAAATAGTAAGAAGATCTTCCACTTGAGTAAGGACAACCTGCATTATCACAAACTTGATTGCATGTATATGGGTTAGTGACAACAGTATCCAAACCCTTAGGGGTTTTCCGGCTGACCATGGGATTGCCATTAGTAAACTCCTTACTGGTTGGTATCCACTTAAGTCCAATGAGCTTAAAAATTCTACTGGTAGGAATCCACTTTAGGCAAGATCTAGAGTTATTAAATATCTTATGCACAGAAGATGACTTTCTAAAAATCCTAGGCTTAACCAGTTGAAATTTAGCAGAGTTCTTCACTAAAGTAGGAGTCATCAAAATAGGTTGTGATCCTAAGATTTCGTCCTTATGCAGTTGTGCCCTTTTTCTAGCCCTTTCTTGATCACCGTACTTATACAGGACATAATAGTTAAGATTTTTAATGCTTGGTTTCGACACTGTTTTAGAACTGATCCTAGGGGAGTTGGTGGCAGAAGTATTATTATGAGTATTAACTGATTTAGTTGACACTTGTTCCACATCAACTTGGGAGGCAAACCGAGTTTTTGAAACATTTGCTCTTTCAGACCTAAATGCACTAGGTTGCCTAGCAACAGATTGATTTCTTTTACTTTGAAATACTGGTTTCCCCAAGATTGATGGTTTTGTAAGCTTAGTGTTTCTAATATTCACTGTTGATTTTCCAGGCTCATGATTAATAGATGTGACAGTGAAGCCTACTTCCTGAAGTTGTGCTTTGAAATTATCATATTTGTTAGTCCAAGAGTTTGTATGAACTGCAGCCTTGGTACTCTTATCTTTGATAAACTCATTCAGGTTTTTACATTTTCTATTCAAAGACTCATTGTCCAACAATAATTTAGCCATTTTAGTCTCAAAATTACTAGTTGCAATCTCACTACTAACAAGTTTAGCTTTAATATCATTACACATATCACTCAAATCAGTAATACGGTTTTTCAGATGTCAGATTGTCAAGTTCTTGGTTTCTAGCTGAGCTTTCAACTCATTAATCATAAAGTATTCACAGAAATCAGGAAGTTCCGGATTTTTACATGGTTGATTATTTTGAAAACTTTCTTCCTTTTGTTGCATTGCGATTTCCAGTGAAATACAATGTTTTTCAAGTTGCAAAAATCTTTTTGACAGTTCGTTAAAAGTTTCATTATCATCCATATCATTTGATTTAAAAACACCAGCTGTCAACACAGAACTTGTCAATTTATCACGTTCAGCATCCTGATCACTTTCTCCCCCTTTATGACTCATATTTGTTGAATTAGACATGGTATTGCTATCAGTCTTTTCCAACAAATTTGTGTCATAAGTAAGTTTGATTTGATCAGTATGCTC